>JASVEL010009982.1:0-109776 GCA_032618575.1 Nicotiana noctiflora
TCCAAAGCTACCAAGAAGCTGCTGAACCGTCTAATAAAGTATTACCCCACAACATGGGACGAGATCCATAAAGCCTACTACGTCGAGGTACGAGCGGACGAAGACAATCTCAACGGTTCGACCCAACGGTTAACAACCGTACAACCAGAAACAAGGAAAGATTTACGTCATGAAGGGCGTCAGGAACATCCCCCTAGCCTAATAAGGAGCGACATCAACCATATATGAGATCCCCCCATCCACCTCCTCGACACGCAGACGCATTACAGCGATACCTTGCCCCACTCAGAAGTGAAATAGGTACGCCCCCTTTGCTGTCATCACATAATTTATGTGTCTCTCCTTTAAAAATAGTATACGCGCAAGAGAAGCTCGGCACCAAAGTGCAGTGGCCTCAAAAAATGAAATCAGACCCTGCCACGAGAAAATTAAATGTTCTGTGTGAATTCCACCGAGAACGAGGATACAGGACCGAAGACTGCATAGGTCTACGACAAGAAGTCGTCAGGATGCTAAACCAAGGATACCTAAAGGAGCTACTCAACAACAAAGGGAAAATCAATTTTGCATGCGGACGGGAACAACCCCGCGGGCCGCCAAAGACGCCTTCCTCGACATGAATGATAAACATGATCATCGGTGGCAACGATGACTCAGTGATCAATCACGTTAAATTTGCCAACACATACAGACTGAAGCGGACCATCGCCCATGAACGGTACGATGACTTCGAAGATAGTATCGCCTTCAATAAGTCTGATGCCGATGGTTTGTCTTTCCCTCACTATGATGCTTTAGTTATTACTTTACGTATTATTGATACGGACGTCAAGAGAGTCATGATCGATGATGGAAGCGGTGCCTGCATCATCCATCTGAGAGTCCTTTCACAATGGGACTCGAGGATAGGATAATACCCCACTGCATAACACTAACTGGTTTTAATAATGCAGTGGAACGTACGTCCAGAGAAGTGATTATTCCCGTCCTTGCGGGAGGAGTCACATTTGAAACAACTTTTCACATGATGGATCAGGAAATAACATACAATGTCATCATTGTGCGCCCATGGATACACGCCATGCGAGCAGTCCCCTCAAGCGTATACCTGGTGGTCAAGTTCTCTACCTTATGGGGGATATTCAGCATCAAAGGGGAGCCGCGCACCACACAAGAATGTTACAAGATAACACAAGACTGCACCCACACCCGACAGCTAAAAGGATCGAGCGCGGAAGCATAGAAATTAGCCATGGCAGGGACTAAAATTGACCCAACGGCCGACACCATCAGGGATACAGACATTGTAGAGGCATGCAAAGCGATGATCGAAGACCTCGATCCGATTCAGGTGGATAGCCACAACCCTGAAAAGAGGAGCCTGTAAAACGACAATCAAAGATCTCGACTCGGTCCAATTGGATGGCACAAACCCAGCAAAGAAATCCTACATCGTCCATGGCCTTGCTAACCCAAGTAAGTATCATGAATTCTTAACTAACCATGCATATTTGTTTGCCTTTTCCCATGCAGATATACCTGGGATTTTGCCAGATATCGCTACCCACAAACTAAATGTCGACCCACTGCATCTGTCGGTATGGAAAATTAGAAGAAAGTTCAACGCTGCAATCAACAAGGTATTCCACGAGGAAGTAGACAAGTTACTTGCCAACAGCTCTATCAGGGAGTCAAAATACCCTCAGTGGGTCGCCAACGTTGTAATGGTCAAAATGAAGAACGGGAAGTAGAGAATGTGCGTGGACTATACCGACCTGAACAAGGCGTGTCTTAAGGATTCCTTCCCCCTCCCACACATCGACCAGCTGATCGATGCCACTGCCAGACATGAACTGCTAAGTTTTTTAGATGCATATTTCGGTTATAATCAAATCCCGATGGCCGAAAAAGATTAAGAGAAAACCACATTCATCACACACCAAGGGACCTTCTGTTATAAAGTGATGTCTTTTGGGCTAAAATATTGGGGATGGATTGGTTGTCACACCTCCTTTTTACGCGCACGCGAGGGCACAAGGGAGTTTTTTCCAATTAAAGGACAATCGAGACGGGATCAATTTATTAAATTCAGAGTCGCCACTTGGAAAAATAATGGTGTTCCAAGTCACCGGTTTAATCCCGAACCGAGGAAATTTATGACTCCGTAATACAGTCCGCGAAACTAGAAATCTGGATAAGGAATTCTGTTAACCCGGGAGAAGGTGTTAGGCACTCCCGGATTCCGTGGTTTTAGCACGGTCGCTCAATTGCAATTTTTGTCTCTATCTGATCCTTTTATATATTTTAACTATGTGCTTTTAATGCTCCGCTCTTATTTTTAGAAGAATTGCGACGTTACGAAAACACATTTCGAGCCGCACCGTAACCAGTACGCCTGCGACTCTAATGTATTTCAGTTCCGCCGAGAGTAAGATTTGGGTCACATAAATGCACACCCGTATTCAGGAAAGTAATTTTTATTTCAAGTCGTGCCTAAAGAGTCTATCGTCTATTTACTTTGGGAAAAGGACCGTGAAATTCACTAGACGGTCCTTCCAAGTCTAAGTTTTCATGACAATTATTCGAGGGCCCCACAATGGTGTATTTTTGGCGAGGCTCGTCTCGTTTATTTTAAAAGGACAATCCTAAAGTGACTACACTTTTCTACTAAGTTCGTCTCTAAATAAAAGAGAAAAGGTCCTAATTTATTGCATGTTTATAAGCTCGGACCTCCTATTAGTTATTAAATCAATGTGAACGGAAATTGCACTCGAGCTTGCATAAGGGAAATTGTTTTATGCCTTATTCTACAAGCGAATAATACTAAAACTAAAATTATACATAGCATACGAATTTGACAAAATATCAGAACAAACTAACCATTCTCTAATTAATTTAAACCGACAGTATTAGATAAATTGAGCCGATGGAGTTAACTATGTGTGATACAAAAATCATTTTTTGAACTTCATGCTAACGTTCATCACTAACATTAGTTACTAATTTTATTCAAATTGCTATTTAAAGCGATGTTATTTACTCAAGTAATCTAGTAAATTCCGAACTAGATACATCAAACTAACATTTTTGATTGATTATTTTTTCACATAATCCATTGTCTTATACGCAGTGAGGGTGTTGTGGTCTCGAAATAAAGGCGAAGCCCATAATCGCTTTTGTTCTAACTAATAGAGCCTATCACATACAAAACTCTTCATGGCCTAACTCATGGATTACTTATTGTATCTTGCAAAAACATAGCTGTAAATTATCTTCCTTAATAACAATTGAACCTCTGTTTTTTCAATATCATAATAGAAGTATACTAAACCCTCAAATGAATGCTCACTCTATTATATTAACAATCGCTAAACCAAAGCTACTAACTCTTTGATTGTTAGCTGCATACTACTAACCATAAGAATCTATTACTAACATGAAACGGAACCAAAATTATCTAACGTTCTGAAAACTCATTAGCGTTACAGTCCAAACCCACTGTTAAAAATAACGAGAAACTAATTACACATTCATCCGGACTTAACTCAAATCACTATGATACTTTAAAGTACGAACTTCATAACATATTTCTTAAATTGATATCAGTTTGCAAATGAAAACAGTGAAGCTGAAAGAGATCCACAAAAGGAGGAATCGTCACTTCAATTTACTCCCGTAAAGCATGAGTTTACAAATGTGTACCTGGAAATTGTCAAAGATGAAAGGCTACGGTATCAGCTAGGCAGTAATAGCAACAACAGCAGCAGTGATCCAACGACAACAACACACCACAACAAAACAGCGAGAAAAACACAACAAAGACAAGCCGCAACTGTGTGCAGCAGCCGCGGGCAGCAACAGTAGCAGCAGCCGCGAGCAACAGTAGCAGCAGCCGCGAAACGATGGCAGCAACAGTGCAATAGCCGAAAAAAAACACAGCAGCAACAGCAAAACACCACAGCAAAACAAGCAAGCGAAACAAACACAACAACGACAGCCGCAACAGTGGCAGCAGCCGCGAGCAGCGACAGTAGCAGCAGCCACGAAGAAACACAGCAGCAACAGTAACCAACCGACCACTATCCAACAGTATACACAGTGTGTATGTGTGTGTGTAGGAATATATCTGTCTATGTCCTTTTTTTTTTTTTTGGATCCCTTCTCTCTCAGATTAATGTTATATTTATAGCTCAAACAGACCCATCCCCCTAAATGACTTCTTGATTCAAGTTAAATGGTTCCCCATGCTTACTTGTTTGGTTCCCCATGCTTACTTGTTTGGTTCCCCACTAACACTTGTCTTTTCCTTAATTAATTCAAAAGTTATGGGCAACATATTTAATTACTTCTTTTAACATCTTCCAAAGCCATTATGTCTTGTTCCTCACTAAGTATTAAACAATACCCCTTTTTTAATGTTATTAGTGCTTAGTGGATAAAATACTTTAACATAAATAATTCTTTAAGTTTTCAATTTCCATATTACCCCTACTTCTCAAGACTTATTACATTCCTAATTTCTGTATTTTACTCCTATTTTAACACATTTTCAGATTTGTATTTAGCAAATAGCCACAATTAAGTGACTATTGCTCAATTAACCCATTAACCCTTCCAACTACTTTAAATTCAGATTATTTCACTAATTAAAATCATCTTTCATCAATAGCCGACCTTAAGCAGTCTTACAAATACAGCCACTTATGATTAATTATCCGATTAACAAGACTCGAGGGAACAATTGATAGATGGTGAGTCTTATTACTCGAGCTAACTAGTCGCAATTGATTCTATTTAGTAAGAACACCTTAGGTTGCTACGAATCGTATGATTTCAACTATTGACTTAATGTGAGTCTCAACTAGTCTAAGGGACGAAATCACTAATCGAGCTTTAATCATTAACTACAGCTATAACCAATACATCCTAAATGTTATTCAATCATCGAATCCACTAATCAATCAATTAATCCACTTGAACTTTCAAAAACAGAATCAAACAGGTTCAAATATTTCCCATTATCAATGGGTCAACTAACCAAGACTTGTCAAATTAGAAGAGCCAACAGAATTCAGAAAGAGGGCCATTTCCCCGACAAACAACAGAAACTAACAATTTAACAGATTCACAAGATATTCGCAATGCATTTAGTAGACTAATCAAATCGCAGAATACTTATTCGACCTAATATTAACAGAAAAAACTAATTAATACTAGTAAGTGAACCTAATTAATCTATTATCAAAATCAGAAGCATTTAACTCTAACAAAGATTAATACCAAATTAACCAAAACAAATCCAATAATCAACTAGTAATTCCCAACAATCAAAAATATGAAACATGAAACAATAAGTAATTCAAAATCAGAAATCGGAAATCAACAAATATGGTTATAATAGAAACTAACAATTATTCAATTAATTAGCAAGAAACTAACATATCCTAGTAAAAAATCAAAACCAGCCGTAAATCTAACAATCATCGATTCGGCGAGAACCAAACACGGACAATTATTAACAATAAACAAGAAACAGATTCAAAACTGAAACATCATATTAACAGATTCTAAAAAATGACGGAAAGAGACGAGGATCACTTAGTATCAGAACAACGGGACCAAATGAACACTATAAACATACTGAACGAAAAGAAATTGAATTCATATGCAAGATTGATAGGCAACGAAGAGAAAAGAACCAAAGGATATTCGAAACAAAAGTAACAGCACGCAATTACTGAAATAATCGTAATCTGTACAAAACACCTTGACACCACCTATACGAAACCAAAGCATCGACAAATTCGGAAAGCAATCAGTCAGAATTTTATGGTTACTATTTATTCTCTCCAATACCCTTTAACACTTTATAAATTTCTTTATTCACAGTATCAATTAAACAAAGCATTTGATCATCCAAAGTTCACTATAATCCCCTAATATGGCCAACTTCAGATTACTCTAATGAGGAAACAAACACATCACCATAGCCATATATCATAAATTTATTCAACTTTGAAGCCACCAAAATGTTAATCGAAGCTCCTTAAGGCCTTGTATCTAAGTGAATAACTGTAACAGACAATCAAAAACTCATTCTAATCATTAAATCCACCCGAACATGGAGTAAACCAACAGACATGAAGCAACCGAATAGTAGAATATCAGTAAAACAGAGCGATGGAGCATAGCTAATGAAGCAACAAAATCACGATGTCAAGCAAAATAGAGTAGAAAGAATGAGAAATGAACCTCAAATGAATCTGAAAATTAAGTGTGAGGCAATTTTGGACGAACAACGAATAGGAATTCGAATCGGCACCGAGTCTTCGACTCCAAGCTCGACCTCAATCACACTTTCTTCTACATGACATACGGAGACGGAAACACCAAATGCGACTTTCAATTTAACAGGGCTCGAAGCAGAATCACGGAGGAATACCAACAGCAATGAAAAAGTGCCAACGTGAAGTGAATCATCAGAAAATCGAACGAGAAAACCAATACAAACGGGACCAAATCGGAATGGATGACCATATCGAGAAAACCAATACAAACGGGATCAATTTCCAACGATTAACTCCGAATGGATGACCATAATCGGAACAGCGGGCAAGAATCGACGACCTCGAACGGAACCTCGGGTTCGCAAGCGAATAGCTCGTCAACTCGACTCAAATCTATGGTGGCGTTTTGGGCACTGTTGCAGCAGATATTAGCTGCATTTCGAGACTGAGTCGAGGTTGTTTGGTGGAGGTTTCAGGTGGGTGGTTGACTGGTGAGGTCGGCGAGTTTGAGTGTAGAGGGATCGGCTGGCGACGAGGGTCAGGGCTCGTTTGGTCACCGGTCTAGTGAGAGGTGGAATCGAAGAGTGGTCTGGTTAGAGAAATGAGCAGAGGCGGCGGCGGCTTCTGCTGTTGAAGGAGAGAAGTGGCGGCTGGGAGGTCTCTTCTTGGTCGATGAAGAAGGCAAGACGATGGGGGGCTGGTTTTTTACTGTTGCGGCTGGGTGCTCTAGGGTTTTTTGTTTGGGTGTTCAAGAGAAATGGGGGAGGCAATTGAGTGGAGGTTCATTTGGTTATGTGTGAGTTGGGCCGGGTCGGGGCGGTACAGGGTCGGGGTGTTGGGCTGGCTGGGTAGGGAATTAGGTTGTGTATTGAATTACATTGGGCCTGGTTTTGCTATGGCCCAATTCCGATTTCCATACTACATTCCATGGTGTATCATATACATATGTGTGTATATATATGTATATATATATATATATATATATATATATATATATATATATATATATATATATATATATATATATATATACTAACTCATAACACAATTAATTTTTACTACAATCATCCCACATAATCCCACTTAAATGTAAACCGTATAATTTTGATATTAAACACTAAAAAAAAATGCACAACATGATGTATATATTTTGTATTTTACTAATTTAAATAAATAAACACGCACACACAAAAATGCAAATGTAAGATAAAAATAACACAAAAATCACAAAAATCATGCTCAACACGAAACTATTTTATTTTTTGAATTTTCTGGGAGTGATTCTCATGTAGGGCAAAAATCACGTGCTCACAGCTGCCCCTCTTTGCGCGTAAACATGAAGAGTTTTCGTGCAAAGATAAGTGAGCGGATACGAGCGATTTTTGCCTGTTCGAGCACCCCGTGTGAAGCGTTTTTTGGCAAAGTTTGACCGAACCTTCGCTTCAAAGGTCTCCTACATATCCCTGGCTAAAAGGGAATCAGGTCAATGTAGTTCGGGAAGTTTTGGTAGCTGGGACTACCATGACTGTTGTGATCTCGCTGTTATTGCTGTTGCCGCTGTTACTGCTGCTGCCAATGCTTAACTGATCCCCTTATTACACCGTGCTAAACAAAATAAGAAGCTAGACTAAGTTACAGTACTACAAATTCTTATCTATCTCTTTCAACTTGGCCTTGTCAGGCTCCTTGCCATCCTGTCTGACTTGACGTCCTTCTGATGTTTCTTCTCTTCTGCCAATTGTTATTTCGGCCTATCTTGATTGCCGAACTCCGACCGTTGTTTCCTTCTTTATGATCTTTGAACTATCCTCCTTCGCAATCTGAATATATCTGTTCTGATCCTTGTTGCCTCCCTCTGCTTACGAACTTGGATTCATGCCGGAGATTTCTGTTACATTCAACCGCTTTCCTCAACCAAAATAGATCGCCACTCCATTCTCCAGGCGGGCTCCCTGACTTCAACTACTACTCAAAATAAAATTGCCACTCCATTCTCCAGGCGGGCTCCCTGACTTCAACTATAACTTCAAAATTAAATCGCCACTCCATTCTCCAGGCGGGCTCCCTGACTTCAACCACTACTTAAAAATAAAATCGCCACTCCATTCTCCAGGCGGGCTCCCCGACTTCAACTATAACTTCAAAATTAAATCGCCACTCCATTCTCCAGGGCGGGCTCCCCGACTTCAACTATAACTTCAAAATTAAATCGCCACTCCATTCTCCAGGCGTGCTCCCCTGACTTCAACTACTACTTCAAAATAAAATCGCCACTCCATTCTCCGGGCGAGCTCCCTGACTTCAACCACTACTTCAAAATAAAATCGCCACTCCATTCTCCGGGCGGGCTCCCCGACTTCAACTACTACTTCAAAAATAAAATTGCCACTCCATTCTCCAGGGCGGGCTCCCCGACTTCAACTATAACTTCAAAATTAAATCGCCACTCCATTCTCCGGGCGGCTCCCCGACTTCAACTATAACTTCAAAATTAAATCGCCACTCCATTCTCCAGGCGGGCTCCCCGACTTCAACTATAACTTCAAAATTAAATCGCCACTCCATTCTCCAGGCGGGCTCCCTGACTTCAACTATAACTTCAAAATTAAATCGCCACTCCATTCTCCAGGCGGGCTCCCTGACTTCAACTACTACTCAAAATTAAATCGCCACTCCATTCTCCAGGCGGGCTCCCTGACTTCAACTACTACTCAAAATAAAATTGCCACTCCATTCTCCAGGCGGGCTCCCTGACTTCAACTACTACTCCAAATAAAATTCGCCACTCCATTCTTCAGGCGGGCTCCCTGACTTCAACTACTACTTCAAAAATAAAATTGCCACTCCATTCTCCAGGCGGGCTCCCTGACTTCAATTACAACTCACTGATTTCATCCTATCTTGATTACCTTCCTTTGCCTCTTGTACCATTTTCTTCTTCCCGCATTGCCTCTCGGACCACCTTCTCTTCTGAATTATCCCGTCTTGGAATTTCCTTCCCCTGGGTCGTATTACTTTTCTTCTGGCTGCTGGGGATATTTTTGGAACTGTTTACTTGCCTGCTGGGGATGATGCTGCTGAGGAAGTGTTCTTTGTTTCCTTCACCCCTCATTCTCTTCCTTCTTCCCATGCCTCCTCTAGGACTCACGCTCTTGCCTCCTCGAGCAAATTACGGGATGTAATACTGCTGGGGGAATCTCGAATCCATTGTTCCATTTTTCCATCAACTGCTGGGAATGATACCAGGCTCAAAGATCATCCCATCGTTTCGTCTGGCCTTTCTCAAAACTATTCTGCTCGGAGCTGGTATTTCCCGAAATCTGGTGTTGCTTTCTACCCTTACCCTCTGAGTCTTGGCTTTCAAGAAAATTTTCGCAACAGGAGAAAATTTTCTGCCCCAGTTTGATAAATTTCTAGGTGGTATGCTTTTCCGCCGACGAACCCTCCTTTTCTGCTTTAAATCAAAGAAAAATTGTTAGTTTCAAAACGCAGTGAGTGGTCGTGCCACTCTTGTTGGGGCCATTCTCTTTTCTCTTTCAGCTGCTCGGCCTCTCTCGAACTTTAAGGCCGACGTTGACGCTTGTTGGGGACGATGCCCCTTCCGCGAATGGTTTCTCATCTTTCCTTTTATTCCAATCTTTGGTTTGATCCGGCTCTTTTTAGCCGGTGATCTGTTGCGTGAGATCATCTTTCGGACGTGCCACATGTGCCCCTCATACTCCGTAATTTCTGTGAACCTTCCAATCAGCCTGTCGTCCCAATCTTACTATCGTAACGACTTCTGCCCTATTGCCTCGTTCCACGCCTATTCATTTTCATTATACTGCTTTGGGAGACTTGGTAGTAAGCTTTGCAAAAATCAATTTTCGAAAAATGAAAGAAAAGAAAAGAACACCTGACCGCAAATGACAAAAGAAGAGAAAAACTTTTCTGAACTCAAAAATAGGAAAACTTATCTGAATGTATGACCGATCCAATGGTTATGCCGCGCCTTTGAGATTAAACTACCCAGTCTATTCATGTCAATCACTTTCTGATGCCGCGTTCTGCTAGAGGTAAACGGATGTCCAAACCCGGTCTCAAGCAGACATCTTGTAACCATCTCGTCCTGTCACCTCACCGTGCCCTTCAAAGGGTTTTCACTAATGAGATTCTCTCATTTCTCTCTATCTCCCGTCGCCTTAAGGTGCCCGTAAAGGTTTTCACCGTAAGACTCTCTCATTTTACTTCTCTCAACTTCCTTCGCCTTAAAGTGCCCGCGAGGGTTTTCACCGTTAAGACTCTCTCATTTTATTTCTCTTAGCTTTCTTTCCAAGCGGCGGGGTATCGCCCCTGAGATTCCTTCTAGAGCGTTATCCCCTTTCGGCTTGTGCTTCCTGGATTCAATCGAGGGTCGGGATGTCACTCTTGGCTTTTGTTCACATGACTTGGCACTTCTCAAATACTGATCGAGAGGTCTTTCTGGTTCTTAATATGGTTTCTGCGCGTGAGGCCGAAGAAAGGGGTTTAGCCTCAACGGTTAGCTTATTACAACTTTCGGAATCCACACTATCTTTCCAACGAAACAATGACTTCTGCCCCAGTTTTGTTGCTTGGGGGATTTTTGATTTTTATTTTATTATGACCGAGCCGTGTGGCGCCTACGTATCCTTCTTGAGGAATCAGGTCGAACGTAGTTCACTTTTTCTTGTATTACTTCTTTGTTTCTTTTCTATTCTGTTACACATCTTCCTCGATGATTCCGAAAGAGGGTATATGAAAGAATAATTAAGGCTCAAATGGGGAAACAAAGGTTAAAGTGTTTGGGTAGTAGAAGAATTGCCTCTGTCATTTCAATCTCCGAAAAATGCCAAATGCACACAAACGAAACCAAACGTTGACAAATGTATTAAATAATTACACATAATATCTCTTGACTGCATCAGAATTGATAGCCATATCGGTGCATCTTCCCTCGACATCAGTCAGACATAGAGCGCCGTTGGATAATACTCTAGTCACCACAAAAGGTCCCTGCCAATTTGGAGCGAACTTGCCTTTCGCTTCGGCCTGATGGGGTAGAACTCTCTTCAGCACATGCTGTCCCACTTCAAATCTCCCGGGACGTACCTTCTTGTTATATGCTCTCGCCATTCTCTTTTGATACAATTGGCCGTGACATACTGCTGTCAATCTCTTTTCATCGATCAAGCTCAATTGCTCTAATCGGGTTTTGACCCACTCGTCGTCATCAATCTCAGCTTCAGCGACAATTCGGAGGGATGGGATTTCAACTTCTGTTGGTATTACTGCTTCGGTCCCGTACACCAACAAGTAAGGAGTTGCACCTACCGAAGTCCGGACGGTAGTGCGATAACCCAACAGCGCAAATGGTAACTTTTCATGCCACTGCCTAGACCCTTCTACCATCTTCCTCAATATCTTCTTTATGTTCTTGTTCGCGGCCTCGACCGCACCATTTGCTTTCGGGCGATACGGTGTGGAATTTCGATGTGTAATCTTGAACTGTTGACATACTTCTTTCATCAATCCACTGTTAAGATTGGCACCGTTATCCGTGATGATTATCTTTGGAATTCCAAACCTGCAGATGATGTGGGAGTGTACGAAATCCACCACCGCCTTTTTGGTCACCGATTTGAATGTTTTGGCCTCCACCCACTTGGTAAAATAATCGATCGTCACCAGGATGAACCTATGACCATTGGAAGCCGCAGGCTCAATAGGCCCAATAACATCCATACCCCATGCAACAAACGGCCATGGTGCCGACATTGTATGCAATTCAGTCGGCGGAGAATGAATCAAATCTCCGTGTATCTGACACTGATGGCATCTTCGCACGAAACTTATACAATCACGCTCCATCGTGAGCCAGTAATATCCCGCTCGAAGAATCTTCTTTGCCAATACGTATCCGCTCATGTGTGGTCCACAAACTCCCGAGTGTATATCTGTCATCACTGTTGTGGCTTGACTTGCATCTATACATCTCAACAATCCCAAATCTGGGGTTCTTTTGTACAGCACCCCTCCACTAAGGAAAAATCCGTTTGCCAATCGTCGAATAGCCCTCTTCTGATCTCCGGTTGCCTGCTCCGGGTATACTCCTAACCTGAGGTACTCTTTGACATCATGAAACCATGGCTCACCATCCATCTCTTCTTCAATCACATTACAATAAGCATGTTGATTCCGGATCTGGATATGTAATGGATCGACACGAACCTTGTCCGGGTGGTGTAGCATTGACGCTAAAGTAGCCAACGCGTCGGCAACCTCATTATGCATCCTTGGGATGTGTCTGAATTCTACTGATCGAAAGCGCTTGGTCAGATCATGCAAGCACTGACGATACTGGATAAGCTTTAAATCTCTGGTTTCCCATTCTCCCTGAATCTGATGTACCAGAAGGTCCGAGTCCCCCAAGACCAAGACGTCCTGTACATCCATGTCCACCACTAATCGCAACCCCAAGATACATGCCTCGTACTCACCCATATTATTGGTACAGTGAAAACGCAGTTGAGCAGTAACAGGATAATGATGTCCTGTTTCAGATATAAGCACAGCCCCTACTCCGACTCCTTTTGCGTTCGCCGCTCCGTCGAAGAAGAGCTTCCACCCCGGATCCTTGGTTAGTTCTAACCCTTCAATTTGCAATACTTCTTCGTCTGGAAAATACGTCCTCAAAGGTTCGTATTCGTCATCAACGGGATTTTCAGCTAAGTGATCGGCCCGGGCTTGAGCTTTCATAGCCGTCCTTGTCACGTATATGATGTCGAACTCCGTAAGTAATATTTGCCATTTTGCTAACCTCCCCGTAGGCATAGGTTTTTGGAAAATATACTTCAACGGATCCATACGCGAAATGAGGTAAGTGGTGTAAGAAGACAAGTAGTGTTTCAGCCTTTTGGGCTACCCAAGTCATGGCGCAACATGTCTTTTCTAGATGAGTGTACTTGACCTCGTGGACTCGTAAACTTCTTACCGAGGTAGTAAATGGCCCGTTCCTTCCTCCCAGTAAGATCATGCTGCGCCCCGCACGCAGCTCGAACGAATTCTCGAGAACCGTCGGATAAAGAATCGGGGTCTACCAGGTTCATGCGGAACTAGTACAGGTGGATTTGACGGATACCCTTTGATCCGGTCAAACGCTTCCCGACATTCTGCCGTCCATTCTATCGCAGCGTCTTTCTTCAATAGGCGGAATATGGGTTCACGAGTTGCCGTAAGCTGGGCAATAAACCTACTGATGTAATTCAACCTTCCCAACAGACTCATTACCTCTGTTTTATTCTTCGGCGGGGGTAACTCCCGAATGGACTTGATTTTGGATGGGTCCAACTCAATGCCCCGTCGGCTGACGATGAATCCTAGCAGCTTTCCTGATGGAACTCCGAATGCGTATTTGGCCGGATTAAGCTTGATGTCGTACCTTCGGAGTCTTTGAAAGAACTTCCCGAGGTCAGCAACATGGTCTTCTTGACGCCTAGATTTTATGATCACATCATCCACGTACACCTCAATTTCCTTGTGTATCATGTCATGGAATACCGTAGTCATCGCCCTCATATATGTTGCTCCTGCATTCTTCAAACCAAACGGCATCACTCGGTAGCAATAAGTTCCCCACGGTGTGATAAAAGCCGTCTTTTCTGCGTCCTCTTCATCCATCAAAATCTGATGATATCCCGCATAACAATCCACAAAGGATCCGATTTCGCGTCCGGCGCAATTATCAATCAGGATATGGATATTGGGAAGCGGGAAATTATCCTTAGGGCTTGCCTTGTTGAGATTGCGATAGTCCACGCATACTCTGATCTTTCCGTCTTTCTTTGGCACCGGTACTACGTTAGCCAACCATTCATGGTATCGAGTGACACGAATGACTTTCGCCTGCAACCTGCTTGGTTACCTCCTCCTTAATCTTCACACTCATCTCCGTCTTGAATTTCCGCAGCTTTTGCTTGACGGGAGGATATGCCGGATCAGTGGGTAATCTATGAACCACTAGATCGGTGCTGAGTCCTGGCATGTCGTCGTATGACCATGCGAAAATATCTTTAAACTCCATGAGTGTTTTGATCAATTCTTCTCTCAGATTGGGTTCAATATGGACACTTATCCGGGTTTCTTTGACGTCATCCGCATTCCCTAGATTGACGGCCTCAGTATCATTTAAATTTGGTTTGGGTTTTTCCTCGAAGTGACTTAATTCTTCACCGATTTCTTCTACGGCTTCATCATCGCCGTACTCCGACTCACTCTCGTCACTTCTTATTTCATGCGTTATTATTTCCAAACCCGATTGACTTTCTAGACCGGGTTGATTAATCTTTAAGCACGCCATATCATTAAGATCAGTTGAAAGAAGGCTGTTCAGAAAAGTAAAAAGAAGGAAAAATAAACAAAATTAGATACGAAGGGAACCAAATTTTCATTAGGGAGAATGGTACAAGGGAAAACAAACTGCAAACTCAAATCAAAAACGAACTAAAAACAAACTGGATTTTACTCTGGGGACAAACCCCCAACACAAAATTTCGAAAGAAAAACAATCCAAGACAAACTACCAAGACTCCTTCCGGACAGGGAGAGGAGTAGCCTTCCAGTTATTCAGTTTTGCCTTTGGTCCCACAAATTGTATCTCGGCATGACTAGATCCTTCACCGTCCTCGAGCATACATACATCCGTGAATAGGTCCTCGAACTTCCTGAAGAACTCTTCATCTGGCCTGATCGTAGGACCGGGAATCTTTGTCGTTGGATATCCTCTCGCTCCGGACCTGACAAAAGATTGGGAAAGGCGTGGAACAGGCTTTGGGAGCACCCATGTCTTCTGCTTACTCCTTTTTGCTCGCCGGATGTCCTCTGATGTTGGCTGGAATCCCAAACCGAAGGTTCCCAAGTTCTCGACCACAGATACCGGTTGTATGATTCCTTGCAGAGATGCACCTAGACCTTTGCCGGGTATGAAACCATGTCTCAACATTTCATGCGCCACCATGACATCCGCAGTAATTGTTCTGTCGCCGGGGATGCATTTCCCTTCCGGAACTCGGTTGGCGGACACCACATCGCAGCCCTCTGATATACCCACGACCCAACATCTTCTTCTCGTTTCAACAAAGGGAATGATGGTGCCTCGATCGTGGATCGTTCTCTCCATGGACGACGATCTCCCGTCGGTCCCACTCAAACTTGACGAGTTGGTGTAAGCTCGATGGAACCGCTCTTGCGGCATGGATCCATGGTCGCCCTATTAGGAGGTTATATGACACCACCATGTCCAGCACCGGGAATTCCATGGTGAACTCCACCGGCCCAATTGTCAAGATTAGCACTATGTCACCAACCGACGCTTTGCCTCCTCCGTCAAACCCTCGAACACATACGCTGTTCTTGCGTACCCTGCCGATGTCTACTTTTAATTTGCCCAGTGTAGAGAGAGGACAAATGTTAGCACTGGATCCATTATCGACAAGGACTTTGGTAACCACCGCCTCTTCACACTTCACCGTAAGATATAAAGCCCTGTTGTGCTCAGTGCCTTCCTCAGGCAACTCGTCATCGGTGAAGGTGATCCGATTTGCTTCGAAGATCCGATTGGTGATCTTCTCCAAATGGCTTACCGAGATTTTATCCGGTACATGTGCCTCATTCAGGACTTTCATCAATGCTTGCCGATGTTCTTCAGAATGTATCAGCAAGGATAGCAATGATATTTGCGCCGGAGTCTTCTTCAACTGCTCTAAGACAGAGTAGTCATGCAGCTTCATCTTTTTCAAGAATTCTTCCGCTTCTTCATCGGTTACCGGCTTTTTCAATGCTGCCGGAGTGGTCTTCCTCAATTCCGCAGGGGCAAAACATCTCCCCGAGCGGGTCAACCCTCGGGCTTCACAAACTTCCTCTTTCACCTCCTTTCCTCTGTAGGTCGTTGTAATCCGAGCATAATTCCATGGGACAGCCCGCCTATCAGGTTACTGGCAACTGTGTTGCCGACTGGATGATGAAAGGATCCATTCGAACGCCTCGCTACCGTCAAGATGGGCTTGATTGCCGCCCCCGGTACAACTATCTTGGCCGGCTTCACCCGTACTTCGCTCACACTTTCCTTTCCTCCTTCCGACTCTCCCGGTATGTCCTTCTTGCAACCGGGCGACTCATCAAGGCTTGGCCCTTTTCTCGTTCCTCCCCCGCCAGATTTGATCATCATTACCATCCGAGAGGCTTTCTCCTTTCCTTCTTCCACCCGAACCAACTCGATCATGTTGGTCTCACGATGAGTTGGAAGCGGGTTTTGGTTGATGTTGGGCTCTGTTGGAGTCTGGACCTCAATCCTGCGAGTGTCGATGAGCTCCTGAATGGCCGTTTTCAACCTCCAACATTTTTCCGTGTCGTGTCCTGGACATCCTGAGCAATATGCACAATTTACTGAGTGGTCCAGGTTCTTCGGAAGAGGGTTTGGCAGCTTAGCTTCAACCGGATTCAGCAACCCTACTTGCTTTAACCGGTGGAACAGACTGGTGTAAGATTCCCCCAAGGGAGTGAAATTCTTCGGCCTTGGCGCCCTGTCGCCCCTGAATGCCTGGTTTGGACGAAAACTCGCGCCCGAGGGGTTTCTGTAAGCTCTTGGGGGTGGATGATTGTTCTGGGGGTTCGGTGCACGCCACGGTGCATGAACAGGAGGTGCAGAATAGGACTGTGCATGGTGGACAGTAAAATGGGGATCAGTTGCGGGATAGTAATGTTGCGGGTGACTATATGGGTTGTGAGAGTAATTTTGGTGGTGAGGTTGGGGTGGGCTATATTGGGGTGCGGGGCCTCTATTTCTGAACCATGCCCCGGACTCGACGGCCGCAACTTCCTCTCTCCTCTTTTTCCCCAGTACTCCTCCAGTACCACTTTGGATAGCCTGAGTGGTGGCTTTCAGTGCCGAGTAACTCATGATCTTGTTGGCCTTCAAACCTTCCTCGATCATACCCCCCATTTTTATCACCTCGGTGAATGATTTGCCTACGGACGTTACCAGATGTCCGAAGTAGGTGGGCTCTAATGTCTGCAAGAAGTAGTCCACCATCTCGCTCTCTCTCATCGGCGGATCTACCTTGGCCGCCTGTTCCCTCCAACGGAAACCAAATTCCCTGAAGCTTTCAGCGGGCTTCTTCTCTAATTTTAACAATGATAGGCGGTCGGGGATTATCTCAAGATTGTATTGGAACTGGCCGATAAAAGCTTGAGCCAAATCATCCCACGTAAACCATCTACTGGGATCCTGTCTAGTGTACCACTCCAGCGCAGATCCTCCCAGACTCTGGCCGAAGTAAGCTATCAGAAGCTCGTCCCGTCCTCCGGCCCCTCTCATTTTACTGCAGAACCCTCGGAGGTGGGCCACTGGGTCGCCATGCCCCTCGTATAGGTCGAATTTGGGCATTTTAAACCCCGCTGGCAACTGGACGTCCGGAAATGGACACAGATCCTTATAGGCGACGCTGACCTGGTTGCCCAAACCGTGCATGTTCCTGAAGGACTGCTCCAGGCTTTTAACTTTTCTGACAACTTCCTCGTGTTCCGAACTTTGGAAGTGCTTTTCCGGTTCTGCCGGATTATCCCAGTGAGGTGTATGTGATTGTGGTTCAGGAGCCCTGAAAGTAGGCTCTGGAGGATAGTAAGAGTTGTCATGGATCTGAACATATGGCTCGCCGGCCGGCCTTTGCAGAGGAGCAGGTGGAGGTGCCACAAAAACAGGGGTGACCGGAGGAGGATTTGGTTTGGCTGGTGGAATGTGGGTGGCATATGGGTTTTCCCCCTGAAAGTATGGATAGCTTGGGGCGCTTGTTGAAGGATCGATGGGCGGATGTTCCGGAGCTGAGGCGAGAGTAGGGCGGTTTGGTGAAGACTGTTCCCTGGCCCAGGCCAGGTGCATCTCTGTTATCCGTTGTTTTAACCGGTCTACCTCTTCTTTCATGATTTGTAGCTCGGATTTTTCTTCCTCGAGACTCTTGCCAGAACTAGACATGCTTACTGTAACCGGTCCTTTGGATCTAGTACGGTAGTGATGGCCGGCCAGTATATTCTGTCAAACCAACTGCTAAACTTTTTCTGGTAATGCAACAAACTTGTTAGTTCACCGAGTTTGACAGATATGTTATAGCACGTTGGATGCAATGCACATAACCAAATAGCCCTTTCTACATGTACTCTTAACATGCGTCATTCCGGCCCTTTTTCTTTTTCTTTTCTTTTTCTTCTTTTTTTTTTCTTTTTCGACTATCTTTGCAAGCCTTATTGTTATTTAACCTTTGGATTCTTTTCCTTTCTTTTTAGTGGTGGTCGAATCTTATGTGGATTGCCTACGTATCACGACCCCGCGTGAATCAGACCGAGCGTAGTTCTGGTAACAGGATTGTGGCAAAATTCAGTGGCTTTCATATCAAATAAAACCTTAAAGTTACAAAACAGATCTTACAACATAAAAGGAATGCTTGACTCGAAAACGTAAAATAACATGCCAACTCGCTTGACCCAACATTTCAAAAATACATTTTTAATCAAAGGTCTACTGCTCTAATATTCCTAGGGGCCCGCGAGGCATCATTCGGCCTTGCCGCGGGCCTGGGTGTGAGGTCCTTGTGTAGTCCCCTTAATTCTTCCATGATCCGATGAACATAACCCATAATTGAGGCGAAGAGGTCGGCGCGGGGCATTCGTTCACAAGCTAGGCATTTCATGGTGACATAGTGCCCGATTTCTCCAATTCTGTCCTTGATCATGTCCCTTTCTCCGAGTAGCCGCTCTATCTGCTGGTTTTTCGCCCCCAATCTTCGAGCGTTGTTGGTGACTTGGTCTAGGAGCCTGTCTATTTGTTCTTGCAGTCGAGCCATCAAGTTGTGGCAACGGTCGAGGTCTGCTCTGGCATCTTGGGCTTGCTTAAAAACCCGCTCTCTGAGGATAACATTTGCTTCCCTTAAACTGGTGACGATATCAGTGTAATCCTCTTCCACCCGTTGTAAGTGAAGTGCATGTTGATGTGCCTCCTTTCTCCAGGCTAGCTCGGATCCTCACTATTTGGGCCTTAGACTCTTCCAATTCTCTTTGGACATCGGCAACCTGGCTTTTCAAACCCTTTATCAATTTTTCGTCTGCCCGACTCCTCAACTGTCTGTCAGCATCCCTTTTCATTTGCTGGATTTGAGCTCTCAGAAAGTCATTTTCTTGTGCCAACTTCTTTTTATCTCCTTCGTTGGCGGCGGCCTGCACATCCCTTTCAAATTGAAGATCTTGGACCCGTTGCTCTATCTTGCCAATCCTGGTTCTGTAAACCTCTTCCTTAGCCAACCAGTCCCATTGGTCTTGGGACGCTTCAGCAAATTCCCTGAGGTGAGGTCTTTTGGCTGGTCTTTCCCCTGATGTTTCTCCTTTGTACCAAGTAAGATATCTGGGTACAACCTCTCCTCTAGCTCGATCCTGCACACAAGTGTTGGCCTCCAGATACTGGCATTTGCTCCAGATCTGACGAACCCTCGCTTCCGGGAATTGACCGTCGGGACCAATTTCAATAACCTGGGTACTCAGGTCTTCTTCTTTGGGTACTATCTGGCACCTCCCGAGCTGTCTCAACACCCGATGGGGCGCATAAGGTTGAATGCTTTTAAGTCCCATTAAGAGAAAGGGGGACTTAGCTGCTGGCATGTACACGATTCTGTCTATCCGCAACCAACCCAACGTCCATTGTATTTGGCTTGCGTTGAGAGCCTGAAAGTATGCCCTCCATGCCAATGTTCCTTCAGGCAAGATGACCCTATCAATCCTGGTATAGAATTCGTTTATGCAAGTTTTCTCAACCAGACCATATCTCAAGAATTGGGTGCGGCGACACAGGTGCTCGATCATCCACATTTGTAGCAGTAAATTACAGCCTTCAAAAAAATCTCCCCCGGCTTTGCAGATTGTGAGGGCTCGATATATGTCTGATAGTATCATAGGAGCAAGAGTACTTTCGCTTTGGTCAAGCAAAGTACTGACGACTCCGGCTATCTTTATATCAATGTTCCCGTCTTTCCTTGGGAATACCACGAGTCCTAAAAAGGCTATCATGAAAGCAACTCGTCTGTGCTCCTCCCATTTCGGGCGATTACCCTTGCTGCATAATTTGTTTTCTGGGTCGTCGAAACCTCCCGCATGACCGTACCTTTGATAGATGAAGTTCAAAGTACAAAACCCTCGTGCTAGATCTGGGTTACGTACCGTTCTGGCCGTCTTCAGTGAGTCTAAAAACCGGTGTACAGCGACAACCCTGGGGGCGATTAGATATTGATGCCCCAATGGTATATCAGTGTTCCCAATGTATCCGGTCATTTCCTCAACAGTTGGGGTGAGCTCGAAGTCCGAGAAGTGAAAGACATTGTGCGCGGAGTCCCAATATGTGACTAAGGCTCTTATGATGTCCCCACGGGGTTTTATTTCAAGCAGACCCGTGAGACCTTTCAAATACTTTTTAACCTCATCCTGCCCTCCTTGGCCTAGATCATTCCACCATAGCCGTATTTGTACCGGGATTTTAGTCATGAGTGAAAAGGGTTCATTTTGAATCGTGCTCATCCTGCACATTTATTTAAAGAAATCGATCATTTTGGCTGGCAATGATTTTTTCGAAATTTACAGATTTTGGTATATATATATATATATATATTTTTTTTTTTTTTTTAAAAAAATGGCAAGTTGGACCCGACGGGGGTTGCCTACGTATCTCACTTCCGGTGAGAATCAAACTCGCGTAGTTCGGTCCGTCATGACAAACTATTTCTTTCATTGACCGACAAAGAAAACTCACTTTGTTAAAAACACATTTTCTTTATTGACCGACGAAGAAAACACATTTTGTTTAAGAAAACACATTGTCGGTAAAGTCAGCCTTCCATTGTCTCTTATTAACAAACTATTGATTCTGTTGGTAAGACCCATTTTTGTATTTTTCTGAAAATATCTTTCGCCCACACTGTTTCCTTTTGTTTTTTTTTTTCGTTTCTTAAAAGCCGGTCAGCATGCAAGTTCGAACAGATGCTTGAAACAAACATGGCATAGCAGGATGGTCTTTCATTTCAGGTTGCCTGTCCTAGACGGACCCAACCCCTGTGTTGAGTCCCCTAAGTCAATATGCACATGATGCAAATAAGCGTTCCTACTAGGGATCCGGTATGAAGTTTTGTTATACTATGTTAAAAACCTGGGTATTTGTTCTAGACCGTGTACCCGAGCGGACAACTCGAGTCGAGGAAGGAGCTCCTTTCCGGGAACCAAAAGGCCAGCCGGCTTAGAAACTTTCCGAGCCTCTTCATTATTTCGGGTATGACACTAACAGAATAGGGAGTCTCAACCAGTGAGCACATCCCCGGGGTGAGAAGTGAAGGGTTTGCGGCACAGTTTTATATACAGTTCACGTAATATCAAAGCGGTAAACATATAACAGTTTGTATATACAGTGCAATTAGTATCAAAGCGGTAGACATGTAGCACATTAATTAAACATGTAGTAAAATCAGATATAGACAAAACAACAATTTAACTGAGCTCGAATTCTTAGACCCCGAACCGAAGTTCGAGGTTATTAATCCCCAGCAGAGTCGCCAGAGCTGTCACACCTCCTTTTTACGCGCACGCGAGGGCACAAGGGAGTTTTTTCCAATTAAAGGACAATCGAGACGGGATCAATTTATTAAATTCAGAGTCGCCACTTGGAAAAATAATGGTGTTCCAAGTCACCGGTTTAATCCCGAACCGAGGAAATTTATGACTCCTGTAATACAGTCTGCGAAACTAGAAATCTGGATAAGGAATTCTGTTAACCCGGGAGAAGGTGTTAGGCACTCCCGGATTCCGTGGTTTTAGCACGGTCGCTCAATTGCAATTTTTGTCTCTATCTGATCCTTTTATATATTTTAACTATGTGCTTTTAATGCTCCGCTCTTATTTTTAGAAGAATTGCGACGTTACGAAAACACATTTCGAGCCGCACCGTAACCAGTACGCCTGCGACTCTAATGTATTTCAGTTCCGCCGAGAGTAAGATTTGGGTCACATAAATGCACACCCGTATTCAGGAAAGTAATTTTTATTTCAAGTCGTGTCTAAAGAGTCTATCGTCTATTTACTTTGGGAAAAGGACCGTGAAATTCACTAGACGGTCCTTCCAAGTCTAAGTTTTCATGACAATTATTCGAGGGCCCCACAATGGTGTATTTTTGGCGAGGCTCGTCTCGTTTATTTTAAAAGGACAATCCTAAAGTGACTACACTTTTCTACTAAGTTCGTCTCTAAATAAAAGAGAAAAGGTCCTAATTTATTGCATGTTTATAAGCTCGGACCTCCTATTAGTTATTAAATCAATGTGAACGGAAATTGCACTCGAGCTTGCATAAGGGAAATTGTTTTATGCCTTATTCTACAAGCGAATAATACTAAAACTAAAATTATACATAGCATACGAATTTGACAAAATATCAGAACAAACTAACCATTCTCTAATTAATTTAAACCGACAGTATTAGATAAATTGAGCCGATGGAGTTAACTATGTGTGATACAAAAATCATTTTTTGAACTTCATGCTAACGTTCATCACTAACATTAGTTACTAATTTTATTCAAATTGCTATTTAAAGCGATGTTATTTACTCAAGTAATCTAGTAAATTCCGAACTAGATACATCAAACTAACATTTTTGATTGATTATTTTTTCACATAATCCATTGTCTTATACGCAGTGAGGGTGTTGTGGTCTCGAAATAAAGGCGAAGCCCATAATCGCTTTTGTTCTAACTAATAGAGCCTATCACATACAAAACTCTTCATGGCCTAACTCATGGATTACTTATTGTATCTTGCAAAAACATAGCTGTAAATTATCTTCCTTAATAACAATTGAACCTCTGTTTTTTCATTATCATAATAGAAGTATACTAAACCCTCAAATGAATGCTCACTCTATTATATTAACAATCGCTAAACCAAAGCTACTAACTCTTTGATTGTTAGCTGCATACTACTAACCATAAGAATCTATTACTAACATGAAACAGAACCAAAATTATCTAACGTTCTGAAAACTCATTAGCGTTACAGTCCAAACCCACTGTTAAAAATAACGAGAAACTAATTACACATTCATCCGGACTTAACTCAAATCACTATGATACTTTAAAGTACGAACTTCATAACATATTTCTTAAATTGATATCAGTTTGCAAATGAAAACAGTGAAGCTGAAAGAGATCCACAAAAGGAGGAATCGTCACTTCAATTTACTCCCGTAAAGCATGAGTTTACAAATGTGTACCTGGAAATTGTCAAAGATGAAAGGCTACGGTATCAGCTAGGCAGTAATAGCAACAACAGCGGCAGTGATCCAACGACAACAACACACCACAACAAAACAGCGAGAAAAACACAACAAAGACAACCGCAATTGTGTGCAGCAGCCGCGGGCAGCAACAGTATGCAGCAGCCGCGAAGAAACACAGCAGCAGCAGCCACGAAGAACAAAGCAGCAACAGTAGGCTGCGACGATGGCAGCAACAGTGCAATAGCCGAAAAAAAACACAGCAGCAACAGCAAAACACCACAGCAAAACAAGCAAGCGAAACAAACACAACAACGACAGCCGCAACAGTGGCAGCAGCCGCGAGCAGCGACAGTAGCAGCAGCCACGAAGAAACACAGCAGCAACAGTAACCAACCGACCACTATCCAACAGTATACACAGTGTGTATGTGTGTGTGTAGGAATATATCTGTCTATGTCCTTTTTTTTTTTTTTGGATCCCTTCTCTCTCAGATTAATGTTATATTTATAGCTCAAACAGACCCATCCCCCTAAATGACTTCTTGATTCAAGTTAAATGGTTCCCCATGCTTACTTGTTTGGTTCCCCATGCTTACTTGTTTGGTTCCCCACTAACACTTGTCTTTTCCTTAATTAATTCAAAAGTTATGGGCAACATATTTAATTACTTCTTTTAACATCTTCCAAAGCCATTATGTCTTGTTCCTCACTAAGTATTAAACAATACCCCTTTTTTAATGTTATTAGTGCTTAGTGGATAAAATACTTTAACATAAATAATTCTTTAAGTTTTCAATTTCCATATTACCCCTACTTCTCAAGACTTATTACATTCCTAATTTCTGTATTTTACTCCTATTTTAACACATTTTCAGATTTGTATTTAGCAAATAGCCACAATTAAGTGACTATTGCTCAATTAACCCATTAACCCTTCCAACTACTTTAAATTCAGATTATTTCACTAATTAAAATCATCTTTCATCAATAGCCGACCTTAAGCAGTCTTACAAATACAGCCACTTATGATTAATTATCCGATTAACAAGACTCGAGGGAACAATTGATAGATGGTGAGTCTTATTACTCGAGCTAACTAGTCGCAATTGATTCTATTTAGTAAGAACACCTTAGGTTGCTACGAATCGTATGATTTCAACTATTGACTTAATGTGAGTCTCAACTAGTCTAAGGGACGAAATCACTAATCGAGCTTTAATCATTAACTACAGCTATAACCAATACATCCTAAATGTTATTCAATCATCGAATCCACTAATCAATCAATTAATCCACTTGAACTTTCAAAAACAGAATCAAACAGGTTCAAATATTTCCCATTATCAATGGGTCAACTAACCAAGACTTGTCAAATTAGAAGAGCCAACAGAATTCAGAAAGAGGGCCATTTCCCCGACAAACAACAGAAACTAACAATTTAACAGATTCACAAGATATTCGCAATGCATTTAGTAGACTAATCAAATCGCAGAATACTTATTCGACCTAATATTAACAGAACAAACTAATTAATACTAGTAAGTGAACCTAATTAATCTATTATCAAAATCAGAAGCATTTAACTCTAACAAAGATTAATACCAAATTAACCAAAACAAATCCAATAATCAACTAGTAATTCCCAACAATCAAAAATATGAAACATGAAACAATAAGTAATTCAAAATCAGAAATCGGAAATCAACAAATATGGTTATAATAGAAACTAACAATTATTCAATTAATTAGCAGAAACTAACATATCCTAGTAAAAATCAAAACCAGCCGTAAATCTAACAATCATCGATTCGGCGAGAACCAAACACGGACAATTATTAACAATAAACAAGAAACAGATTCAAAACTGAAACATCATATTAACAGATTCTAAAAAATGACGGAAAGAGACGAGGATCACTTAGTATCAGAACAACGGGACCAAATGAACACTATAAACATACTGAACGAAAAGAAATTGAATTCATATGCAAGATTGATAGGCAACGAAGAGAAAAGAACCAAAGGATATTCGAAACAAAAGTAACAGCACGCAATTACTGAAATAATCGTAATCTGTACAAAACACCTTGACACCACCTATACGAAACCAAAGCATCGACAAATTCGGAAAGCAATCAGTCAGAATTTTATGGTTACTATTTATTCTCTCCAATACCCTTTAACACTTTATAAATTTCTTTATTCACAGTATCAATTAAACAAAGCATTTGATCATCCAAAGTTCACTATAATCCCCTAATATGGCCAACTTCAGATTACTCTAATGAGGAAACAAACACATCACCATAGCCATATATCATAAATTTATTCAACTTTGAAGCCACCAAAATGTTAATCGAAGCTCCTTAAGGCCTTGTATCTAAGTGAATAACTGTAACAGACAATCAAAAACTCATTCTAATCATTAAATCCACCCGAACATGGAGTAAACCAACAGACATGAAGCAACCGAATAGTAGAATATCAGTAAAACAGAGCGATGGAGCATAGCTAATGAAGCAACAAAATCACGATGTCAAGCAAAATAGAGTATAAAGAATGAGAAATGAACCTCAAATGAATCTGAAAATTAAGTGTGAGGCAATTTTGGACGAACAGCGAATAGGAATTCGAATCGGCACCGAGTCTTCGACTCCAAGCTCGACCTCAATCACACTTTCTTCTACATGACATACGGAGACGGAAACACCAAATGCGACTTTCAATTTAACAGGGCTCGAAGCAGAATCACGGAGGAATACCAACAGCAATGAAAAAGTGCCAACGTGAAGTGAATCATCAGAAAATCGAACGAGAAAACCAATACAAACGGGACCAAATCGGAATGGATGACCATATCGAGAAAACCAATACAAACGGGATCAATTTCCAACGATTAACTCCGAATGGATGACCATAATCGGAACAGCGGGCAAGAATCGACGACCTCGAACGGAACCTCGGGTTCGCAAGCGAATAGCTCGTCAACTCGACTCAAATCTATGGTGGCGTTTTGGGCACTGTTGCAGCAGATATTAGCTGCATTTCGAGACTGAGTCGAGGTTGTTTGGTGGAGGTTTCAGGTGGGTGGTTGACTGGTGAGGTCGGCGAGTTTGAGTGTAGAGAGATCGGCTGGCGACGAGGGTCAGGGCTCGTTTGGTCACCGGTCTAGTGAGAGGTGGAATCGAAGAGTGGTCTGGTTAGAGAAATGAGCAGAGGCGGCGGCGGCTTCTGCTGTTGAAGGAGAGAAGTGGCGGCTGGGAGGTCTCTTCTTGGTCGATGAAGAAGGCAAGACGATGGGGGGCTGGTTTTTTACTGTTGCGGCTGGGTGCTCTAGGGTTTTTTGTTTGGGTGTTCAAGAGAAATGGGGGAGGCAATTGAGTGGAGGTTCATTTGGTTATGTGTGAGTTGGGCCGGGTCGGGGCGGTACAGGGTCGGGGTGTTGGGCTGGCTGGGTAGGGAATTAGGTTGTGTATTGAATTACATTGGGCCTGGTTTTGCTATGGCCCAATTCCGATTTCCATACTACATTCCATGGTGTATCATATACATATGTGTGTATATATATATATATATATATACTAATATATATATACTACATTCCATGGTGTATCATATACATATGTGTGTATATATATGTATATATATATATATACTAACTCATAACACAATTAATTTTTACTACAATCATCCCACATAATCCCACTTAAATGTAAACCGTATAATTTTGATATTAAACACTAAAAAAAAATGCACAACATGATGTATATATTTTGTATTTTACTAATTTAAATAAATAAACACGCACACACAAAAATGCAAATGTAAGATAAAAATAACACAAAAATCACAAAAATCATGCTCAACACGAAACTATTTTATTTTTTGAATTTTCTGGGAGTGATTCTCATGTAGGGCAAAAATCACGTGCTCACACCGGTCACCAAAATGTTCAAGGAGTAGCTTGTCAAAACCATAGAAGTTTACATCGACAACATGCTAGTGAAGTCTGCAAAAAAGGTGGATCACATCAACCACTTACAAGAGGCCTTCGAAAAACTAAAATATTATGGGATGAAACTGAATCCCGAGAAGTATGCCTTCGGCATGGCATCAGGAAAGTTTCTAGGGTTTCTTGAATCCCAAAGAGGTATCGAGGTCAACCCCAACCAAATCAGGGCAATCGCCTCGATACCCGAGGTGATAAACAATAAAAAACAGGTCCAGTAATTGATAGGCCAAATAGCTGCCCTCTCCCAATTCATCTCATGATTCTCAGGCAGATGTCACAAATTCTTAAACGTCCTAAGAAAAGACAACGGATTCCGGTGGAACGAAGAATGTGTCAAAGCCTTGCAAGAACTAAAAACATTTCTGTCATCACCACCACTATTGTCCAAAGCGGAGCCGGGCGAGCCCTTACTGACATATCTGGCCATATCAGAAGTCGTCGTTAGTGCGGTGCTGGTTTGCAAAATGAAAGGTACGTAATCCCCTATCAATTACATTAGAAAAACCCTGGTGGATGCCAAAACACGGTATCCACACCTCGAAAAGTTGGCTCTGGAACTGGTCACGGCTTCAAGAAAGCTAAGACCATATTTCCAATGCCACCCCATTAAAGTAGTGACCACGTCCCCCTTGAGGAGCATCCTACATAAGCCCGACCTATCGGACTGACTTGCCATATGGGCCATAGAGCTCAGCGAGCATGATATCACATATATCCCTAGAACCGCCATCAAGTCGCAAGTCCTCGCTGACTTCATGGCTGACTTCAGCGTAAACATATTGCCGGAGGTAGAAAAGGAAGCCCTACACTCCGCCTCAAATACCAACCTCTGGACGCTCTACACAGATGGGGCCACCAATGCCTCGGGATCGGGATGGGGGCTTGTTGTCACGCCCCAAATTGGGGAACATGACCGGCGCCTGACTGGGTTTCCCGGACCTGGGTGCCTTTCATTCCCGCGCGTTACCCCTGTGTTGATTATTCCTCATTAACCAAACATCTTACAAATCATAAATGACTTCACGATAAACAAACAAAACCATACGAGTGATTCATTAACAAGTTTGCAGTTTTTACAACGCCCGACATAACATAATATATACATAAGACTGGAATCCCACAGTTTACATGTCTATAGAGCCTCTAGGATACAAAAGGGAATACAATACTTGCCGGTAACAAGGCTCCGGATATACCTTGCAAAACCAAAATAAAGTTTAAACAAAAGTGGCGTGAACCACACAGGGCCCCGAGGAAGAAAGGGGCTCACCAAAACGGGCAGTGGAAGGTGAAGGATACTACTGCCGATGAGCTGAAGTGCCTGCTACTCATCCACCTACAATCATAACGCGAATGTAGCGTCCCCGGCAAAAGGGACGTCAGTACACTTGAATTGTACTGGTATGTATGGACAAACTTTTGTCCCAAGTAAACTCAAGCCGTTAAACAAGAATCACGATGACAAGACAACCAATAGATTACATCAAGAAATCAATTAAGCTAACTAACCATGTTTCCCACCTTTTACTCATTTCAGATAAGCCTCAACACAAGCACGTTTAAGGTCAACAAATAGAACAACAACCAATCAACCACATAAATTGCAAGTAGTCAAACATAAGGGCAATCAGTGCCCCACAGGTTGCAAACTCTCCTGCTCTCTCCTTTCACAATTTCATATTAATGATTTTGTATCAATTTCATTTGTGATTTCGATCGCTTTCCATCCTTATTACCTCGTCCACCCTTATTACCTCGGCCACCCTTATCACCCAACCCACACCTTATTTCTTCATATTGCGGCGTGCAACCCGATCCCACCGTACAGTTTTCAAACATAACAATCACAAACAGCGGATAAGGTACTACACACAATTACAACAAGTTCAAATAAGCAACTTACACATTTGTTCATGTTCTCAATTACTTCTCAAGCCAATATCACAATCAAGTTACAAGTGTTCTAAAATCGAGAATGTTCATACTGTTATGTTCAACAACTTACCACACCTCAAGTGTTTCGTTTCTTTTCCACAAGGTACCATACATGCCATCATAGCAATTGTTCACAATTTTTTACCAAATTAAACTCTCATTTATCTTTCTGCTCATATCTCATATTACATCACTCATAGTTCAACAACAACTTTGAATATCCAACAACAACATCAAGAATTTCACACAATTTGTCAAATTAACATGAACCCAACAATTTCACACATATAGGCGATTTCACAAGAATCAAAATTAGCCATACATACCTGGTATCGAGTTTTCTTCTGTTAACTTCCTACTTTATGCTTACCCAAGCTATCCTATCTTTGCTGACCTTGTTTTGCAGACTCTTACGCCTATTCACTTCCTCTTTACTAAGAAAACAAGTTTAATAATCACGCATGAGTGTAAAATCTCAAGTTCAAAAGCTATTATATGTAACCCTCTCCTTACCCATTTTATAACTGAGAATTAGAGGAAAAATAGTTAGGGTTTTTACCTTGTAAGGATTGGGGAAGTTGAATCTTGGCCCTAGAATCCTTTGGACTTAATGGTTGGAACAATCTTTGAAGATGAAGAACTTCTCTCTCTAAAACCTCTCTCTTCTCTCTCTAATTTTGGTAAGATGGTATGATAAAATGAAGGAGAAAGGTGTTATATTAAAGAAGAGGTCGGGTCGAATTTTACAAAATTCCTGGGCCGGGTCAATTATGCGGTCACATCTGCGATCGCAGAATCAACATGCGGTCCGCATAGTGACCGCGGAATCGCCTCAAAATTTACACAAGTTCTGTTACGGAATGCGACCAAAATGCGATCCGCATTCTTGATCTGCGGTCGCATAGTGCACCGCAGATTTGACACTCAAAAACCTTCGAGAATTTATGCGGTAGATCTGCGGTCCGCAGATCCATTCTGCGATCGCATATCGACCGCATTCTCAACACCAAATTTTGCAAACTTTCTGTTAAGCTCTGCGCAAGAATGCGGTCCGCATAGCAGATCTGCGGTCGCATTCCTGACCGCATCGACACTTTTCTGGAAAAATTAACTCTTTACATTTTTGAAACTTAAATCACTACCAAGGGTCCGAACCGCGGTGAGCACATTGTTCGAACTATGACACCATAGCTATTAGGTTTTATGAACAAAAATATTACGGGGCCTTACATCCTCCCCCCTTAAGATCATTCGTCCTCGAATGAGGATTTTTGAAAATGAGTTGGTTTTGAAAGACATGATATGCAAACTATCAAATTTTTAACTAACTCTTATATTTTAGACAAATTTCGCCAGAGTTTCCTTTGTATTATGGACATATCTACCTGCCAGAGGGCCCCCGAAACATATTACCAAACAATAATACACAAATACAACACTTTCCACAAATTGTATACACTTTCTTACCTCAACGAATGCACATATTCTATCACATTGTTACAATTGCACATAAACTAGTCACTTCAATGAGTTCTTACCTTATTTAACCATCTTAATACATTATGTACACACATACAAACCATTACCAACCTACACTTACTATTAGTTGTTTATTTAACACATGAATCTTTTATAAGGCTTTCATTTATCAAGAAAGGTTCAAGTGACCCAAGGTAACAACACATTTATCTCATTAAAAAAAATGAGGGAGACTTTACTAATACTAAGGGGGAAACAACTTGGACAAGATGACAGTTACTAGGAGTAGAAGGGTCACCTAATTTCTTCTAGGCTTGATCAAACAAATGGGGGTACTTCCTTCATCTCTTTTTCTGCTTCCCATGTGGCCTCCTCAACTTGTTGACTTCGCCACAATACTTTAACAGATGCAACTTCCTTATTTCTCAACTTACGGACTTGCCTATCAAGAATGGCAACTGGAACTTCTTCATATGACAAATCTTCATTAACCTCTATAGCCTCGACCGGCATGATGGTGGATGGATCTCCAATCACTTTCTTCAACATGGACACATGGAATACCGGATGCACTGATGACATCTCGGGAGGCAACTCTAGCCTATAAGCAACTTGACCAATCCTTTGAACGATCCGATATGGCCCGACATACCTAGGACTCAATTTCCCTTTCTTTCCGAATCGCATGACTCCCTTCATGGGAGATACCCTCAAGAACACCCAATCATCGACTTGAAACTCCAAATCCCTTCGACGAACGTCTGCATAGGACTTTTGACGACTCTGTGCTATTTTCATTCTCTCCTGAATAACCTTGACCTTTTCCATAGCTTCGTACACCATATCTGGCCCTAGCAATTCCGCTTCACCTACCTCAAACCACCCGATTGGTGACCTACACCTTCTCTCGTACAATGCCTCAAACGGGGCCATCTGAATGCTAGCATGATAGCTGTTATTGTAAGAAAATTCTATCAGTGGCAAGTGCTCATCCCAATTACCTTTAAAATCTAAGACACAAGCCCGCAACATATCTTCGAGCGTCTGAATGGTCCGCTCGGCCTGACCGTCGGTCTGTGGATGGAAAGCTGTGCTGAGATTCACCTGAGTTCCCAAACCTTGCTGAAATTTCTTCCAAAAGTTAGCTGTGAACTGAGCCCCGCTATCCGAGATAATAGAAAGTGGAGTGCCATGAAGCCTTACTATCTCCTTGATGTACAATCTTGCATATTGCTCCGCAGTATCAGTGGACTTGACTGGCAGGAAGTGAGCTGATTTGGTGAGTCGATCCACTATCACCCATATTGAGTCGAACTTACGCCGAGTGCGAGGTAACCCCACCACGAAATCCATATTGATCATCTCCCATTTCCACCTTGGTATTTCTATAAGCTGAGTTAATCCACCGGGCCGTTAATGCTTGGCCTTCACTTGTTGACAGTTCGGACATTTAGCTACAAAGCTTGCTACATCCCTTTTCATACCGTTCCACCAATAAATCTCCTTAAGACCATGATACATTTTCATGGAACCTGGGTGTACCGAATACCTGGAAATATGAGCCTCTGCCATCACTCTTTCCCGAAGCTCGTCCACATCCGGGACACATAGTCTACCTTGACACCGCAATACACCATCTTCGCTGCTGAGTACAAATGCTGAGGTCTTGTCATTCATAACTGCTTCCTTCACCCGATCCAATGCTGGATCCATGAACTATTTTTCCTTGATTTCCGCGACCAATGATGATTCTTCTCCATTATGCACCAAAACATTCCCCTCGTCTGACGCCGAGATACGAACCCCCAAACTGGCTAATTGGTAAACCTCCCGAGCCAGGGGTCTCCGATCCACACCCAAATGAGCCAAACTACCCATGGATTTTCGACTAAGAGCGTCGGCTACCACATTTGCCTTCCCTGGATGGTACAATATGTTCATATCATAGTCCTTGAGTAGTTCTAACCACCGCCGCTGTCTCAGATTCAGCTCTTTCTGCTTGAACAAATACTGGAGGCTCTTGTGGTCTGAAAACACATCTACATGAATCCCATAAAGATAGTGTCGCCATATTTTCAAGGCAAACACAACAGCTGCAAGCTCCAAATCATGCGTCGGATAATTCTTCTCATGGTTCTTGAGTTGCCTGGAAGCATAAGCTATGACCTTTCCGTGCTGCATCAATACACATCCCAAACCGACTCTGGAGGCATCACAATAAACTACAAATCCCTCCGTGCCTTCTGGCAAGGCCAATACTGGTGCCGAGGTCAATCTTGACTTCAATTCTTGGAAACTTTTCTCACATGCTTCGGACCACTAGAACTTAACTGCCTTCTGCGTCAGCTTTGTCAATGGGGAAGCGAGGGTTGAGAATCCCTCTACAAACCTCCGATAGTACCCTGCCAAACCCAAGAAGCTACGAATCTCTGTCGGGGTCGTGGGTCTAGGCCAATCTTTCACTGCCGCAATCTTCTGAGGATCCACCCGAATCCCCTCACTGGAAATAACATGCCGTAGAAAGGCTACGGACTCCAACCAAAACTCACATTTTGAGAACTTGGCATACAATTGATGCTGAAGAAGGGTCTGCAATGCTGCTCTGAGGTGAACGGCATGATCTTCCCTGCTCCGAGAGTAGATGAGGATGTCGTCAATGAATACAATCACAAAGGAATCTAGGAATGGCTTGAATACCCGATTCATAAGGTCCATGAAAGCTGTTGGGGCATTGGTTAGCCCAAAAGACATGACCAAAAACTCGAAGTGACCATAACGAGTTCTGAAGGCGGTCTTAGGAATATCCTGCTCCCTGATTTTCAACTGGTGATACCCAGACCGTAAATCAATCTTTGAGAAGAACTTCGCTCCCTGCAATTGGTCAAACAGATTATCCACTCGAGGCAAAGGATATTTATTCTTGATGGTGACTTTGTTGAGCTGCCGATAATCAATACACATTCGAAGTGACCCATCCTTCTTTCTGACAAAGAGAACCGGAGCACCCCACGGCGACACACTCGGTCGTATGAACCGTTTCTCTAATAAATCCCTCAGCTGCTCCTTTAACTCCCTTAACTCTGCTGGCGCCATTCTGTATGGTGGAATGGATATTGGCTGAGTATCCGGCAATACATCGATCCCAAAATCAATCTCCCTATCCGGCGGAATGCCTGGAAGCTCATCCGGAAACACTTCAGGAAATTCATTCACAATTGGCACGGACTCGAGGGTAGGCACCTCTGAGGTGGTGTCCGTTACCCGAACCAAGTGATAGATACACCCCTTCTTAATCATCTTCGAAGCCTTAAGGTAGGAAATAAACCTACCCCTGGGCACTACACCATTTCCTCTCCATTCAATAACTGGCTCGTTAGGGAACTCGAGCCTCATAACTCTCGTCCGACAGTCAAGTTTGTCAAAGCATGAGTAGAGCCAATCCATCCCCATAATTACATCAAAATCAACCATCCCAAGCTCAATAAGATCGGATGTGGTAACGCGACCACTCACCGTAACAACACAATTTCTATAGACTCATGAGGCTGTAATAGAATCACCAACCGGAGTCGACACAGAGAACGGCTCATGAAGCCGTTCGGGTTCTATCCCAAAACTTGAAGCAATGAATGGAGTAACATAAGACAAGGAGGACCCTGGATCAATAAGGGCATAGCAATCAATAGTCTGAACAGACAGGATACCCGTAACAACATCTGGAGAAGCCTCGGCATTTTGGCGGCCACTCAATGCATAGAATCGGCTAGGTCCACCCCTAGCTGCACCACGCCCTGCTGATGCTGGAGTACGCGCTGATGATGTAGCAACCGAAGAATCGGATGACTGAGTAGATCCCCAACCTATACCCTGATGGGGTGCATGGCAGTCCCGCTGAATGTGACCTCTCAGCCCGCACCCGAAGCACACCGGGATGTCAAGGTAGCAAGTCTCTATATGAAATCTCCCACACTTGGGGCATGTAGGTCTCCCCTGCTGCTGGGACCTCACCCCAGGATGACCAGACTGACGAGACCTCCTGCTGTCTGAACCGGGTCTCGAGTAACTACCCTGCTGATGACTGTGCATAGATGGCGGTGCACTCGCGGAGGACTGAGCATAAGACTGGGATGGCCCTGATGACCCTCTCCCTGGAAGTGATCTCCCTGAATGACCCATTGACCGGGCCCTGCTGTTACTTTCTCTTTCTGCACGAATCTTCAATTTCCTGGCCTCTGTGGCCTGAGCAAACTCCACGATCCTCCCATAGTTCATGTCTGAGTGCAAAGCTGCTCTGGCGGCCTCATTCACGACCAAAGAGCTAATGCCTTGAATAAACCGTTGAACCCGGGCATCCATGGTCGACACTAAATGAGGAGAATACTTGGACAACCTTACGAACTCCATGTGATACTCCCAAACACTCATACTGCCCTGTTTGAGGACCTCGAACTCTGTGGCATGGGCTGCCATCACCTCGGCAGGCAGGAAGTGGTCTATAAATGCATCTACAAACTCATCCCATCTGGCATGAGGGCTCACCTCCTCACGGGAATCCTCCCACATCTCGAACCATGAACGTGCCGCTCCCTTCAGCTTGTAGAGGCCAACTCTACCCCCTCTATATCCGTAGCCTTCATCACTCGAGGGTCTTGTATATCTCATCGAGGAAGTCCTGTGGGTCAGCCTCCGGATCGGTACCTGAGAATTCCGGAGGGGCCAACCGCAAGAACCGATGGACTCCGGAGCCGGAGGAATCTCCCCGTCCGCCGGAGGATGCAGGGGCATCATGGGATCTCCGGGCCCGGGCGGCCACTAACTCGTGCTAACATATGAATGGCTCCCCTAAGATCCTCATTAGAGATACCGGAACCCGAAGCGGGAACCGTATCCGAGTCAGGAAACCGGCCGGAGGAATGGTGGCATCCTCTCCCGCAGCCGGAATAGGGACACTTGGGTTTTGAACGGATGGGCCGAGGCAAATTCGGGACCGGTGGGTCATTCTCGTCCACATCATCGGGTACATGATTAGCAACCGCACTCGGGCCGGCATTGGCCCCAAGGCCGAGTCTAGCCTTCTTCTTAGGCGCCATATTCTGAAAATTTGGGAACAAGGCGCGAATTAGACACAATTATTTCCACATTGCACTTTACCGCACGATATAGATTAACAAAGAAATAGGTAAATTCCTAAATGCCCGTGTAGCCCCCAACTTATCTGATGTGGTCGACAACACACCGATAAGAAGGGCACTACTAGACACGGCTCCGAGACATCCTAGGACACTTTAAAAACCTTAGGCTCTGATACCAAGTTTGTCACGCCCCAAATCGGGGAACATGACCGGCGCCCGACCGGGTTGCCCCAATCAAGCGGACCTGGGTGCCTTTCATTCCCACGCGTTACCCCTGTGTTGATTATTACTCATAAACCAAAGATCTAACCAATTATAACTGATTTTACAGTATACAAACATAACCATGTGATTGATTTACTAACAAGTTCAGTTTTACAACGCCCGACATAACATAATATATACATAAGACTGGAATCCCACAGTTTACATGTCTATAGAGCCTCTAGGATACAAAAGGGAATACAATGCTTGCCGGTAACAAGGCTCCGGCTATACCTTGCAAAACTAAAATAAAGTTTAAACAAAAGTGGCGTGAACCACACAGGGCCCCGAGGAAGAAAGGGGCTCACCAAAACGGGCAGTGGAAGGTGAAGGATACTACTGCCGATGAGCTGAAGTGCCTGCTACTGATCCACCTACAATCATAACACGAATGTAGCGTCCCCGGCAAAAGGGACGTCAGTACACTTGAATTGTACTGGTATGTATGGACAAACTTTGTCCCAAGTAAACTCAAGCCGTTAAATAAGAATCACGATGACAAGACAGCCAATAGATTACATCAAGAAATCAATTAAGCTAACTAACAATGTTTCCCACCTTTTACTCATTTCAGATAAGCCTCAACACAAGCACGTTTAAGGTCAACAAATAGAACAACAACCAATCAACCACATAAATTGCAAGTAGTCAAATAAAGGGGCAATCAGTGCCCCACAGGTTGCAAACTCTCCTGCTGTCTCCTTTCACAATTTCACATCATTGATTTTTGTATCAATTTTCAATAGCGATTTCGATCGCTTTCCATCCTTATTACCCCTGACCACCCTTATTACCTCGGCCACCCTTATCACCCCAACGCACACCTTATTTCTTCATGTTGCGGCGCGCAACCCAATCCCACCGTACAGTTTTCAAACACAACAATCACAAACAACAGATAAGACACCACACACAATTACAACAAGTTCAAGTAAGCAACTTACACATTTGGTTCATGTTCTCAATTACTTCTCAAGCCAATATCACAATCAAGTTACAAGTGTTCCAAAATTGAGAATGTTCATACTGTTATGTTCAACAACTTACCACACCTCAAGTGTTTCGTTTCTTTTCCACAAGGTACCATACATGCCATCATAGCAATTGTTCACAATTCTTTACCAAATTAAACTCTCATTTATCTTTCCGCTCATATCTCATATTACATCACTCATAGTTCAACAATAACTTTGAATATCCAACAACAACATCAAGAATTTCACACAATTTGTCAAATTAACATGAACCCAACAATTTCACACATATAGGCGATTTCACAAGAATCAAAATTAGCCATACATACCTGGTATCGAGTTTTCTTCTGTTAACTTCCTACTTTATGCTTACCCAAGCTATCCTATCTTTGCTGACCTTGTTTTGCAGACTCTTACGCCTATTCACTTCCTCTTTACTAAGAAAACAAGTTTAATAATCACGCATGAGTGTAAAATCTCAAGTTCAAAAGCTATTATATGTAACCCTCTCCTTACCCATTTTATAACTGAGAATTAGAGGAAAAATAGTTAGGGTTTTTACCTTGTAAGGATTGGGGAAGTTGAATCTTGGCCCTAGAATCCTTTGGACTTAATGGTTGGAACAATCTTTGAAGATGAAGAACTTCTCTCTCTAAAACCTCTCTCTTCTCTCTCTAATTTTGGTAAGATGGTATGATAAAATGAAGGAGAAAGGTGTTATATTAAAGAAGAGGTCGGGTCGAATTTTATAAAATTCCTGGGCCGGGTCAATTCTGCGATTGCATCTGCGATCGCAGAATCAACATGCGGTCCGCATAGTGACCGCGGAATTGCCCCAAAATTTACACAAGTTCTGTTACGAAATGCGACCAAAATGCGGTCCGCATTCTTGATCTGCGGTCGCATAGTGCACCGCAGATTTGACACTCAAAAACCTTCGAGAATTTATGCGGTAGATCTGCGGTCCGCAGATCCATTATGCGATCGCATATCGACCGCATTCTCAACACCAAATATTGCAAACCTTCTGTTAAGCTCCGCGGCAAGAATGCGGTTCGCATAGCAGATCTGCGGTCGCATTCCTGACCGCAGAATCGACACTTATCACCCCAACCCACACATTATTTCTTCATGTTGCGGCGCGCAACCCGATCCCACCGTACAGTTTTCAAACACAACAATCACAAACAGCAGATAAGGTACTACACACAATTACAACAAGTTCAAATAAGCAACTTACACATTTGTTCATGTTCTCAATTACTTCTCAAGCCAATATCACAATCAAGTTACAAGTGCTCCAAAATCGAGAATGAAGCTAGCCATCAAATGCGAGGCCCACCAGTTCGTTCTGCACTGCGACTCTCAACTAGTGGTAAATCAAGTCACTGGGACTTACCAAATCAAGGAACAAAGATTGCAAAAGTATCATGCAGAAATCCACAGGTTGATGACATAGCTCGACGAGTTCCACTTTGATCAAGTTCCTATAACGCATAAACCGAAGCGGATAGTCTGGCGAAACTGCCTGCGGCCACCACAAGCCTCAATAAAGAAAGCATCGTCACTCTCCTCCACTCGGCAATCGATCACACAGAGGTACTCTCCTTACACTTATCCTGGGACAGGCGCAACCAGTTTCTATCATATTTACAGGATGGACCCTTCCCGCCCGACAAGATGAAGGCAAAAAAGCTTTGTATGCAGGCAACCAGATATTGCATGATAAACGTGGAACTCTATAAAAGGACCTTTGGAGGACCCCTGGCCAAATGCCTAGGCCCCAATAAAATATCGCTGGTACTAGAAGAAGTATACGAAGGCCATTGTGGTGCCCACACGGGCAATCGAGCACTCGTACGCTGCATAGTACGAGCTGGGTATTACTGGCCTACTATGAAAAAATACACCGCAAAGTACGTCCGTCGATGTGAAACATGTCAAAAGTTTGCCCCGATGATACACCAACCAGGAGAACCCCTCCATTCGGTCACTTCCCTTGGCCCTTCATCAAGTGGGGAATGGACATAATCGGCCCGCTACCCGTCGGGCGAGGAAAGGTACGCTTTCTATTAGTTTTAACTGACTATTTCTCCAAATGGATAGAAGGAGGTGCTTACGCCCAAATTCTTGAGCAGGAGGTCATCACCTTTATATGGAAGAATATCATCTACCGTTTCGGCATCCCCAAAGAGATCACCTGTTACAATGGGCAATAGTTCATCAGTCAAAAAATAATCGAATTCTTCGACAGATGGCACATCAAAAGGATACTCTCAACATCGTATCATCCTATCGCCTATGGTCAAGCAGAATCGTCCAATAAAACTTTACTGAATATATTGAAGAAGAAGCTTTAAGACACCGCCTTGCTTTTGTAATAGCTTTCATTATTGCAATCAAGCTTTTTTTCATTCTCAATTCTTATTTTTGTTCTCTCTATTGCTCTTGACATTGGTTTTATCGTGCGACACTGACAATCTAGTCTAACACACGGAGGGGATCTCAGTTGGCAGACAGCAACTGCACTGACATAAGTTGCTTAGCCTTACATTGCCCTTCTAAAAGAATATCAGGAAGTCATCGCGTAATAGTTTGTATCAGAGCCTTGGCTTGGCATCGAATGAGGGAACGTATTTACATTACCACCATTTCTGACCATGGTGAATCGGAGACCGCATTGCGACTGTCGAATGAACGGTTGAGAAATTGTGGCTTATTGTGGATACGGTGCATGAATTAAGAGCCAGCCTACTGGAAAGGTTGGACGACCTTGACCGCAGAGTGCTTCAGGTCGAAGTTTATGTTGAAAAAATCAGTCGCGACTCCGAGGGAGACTGCCAGATGGCAGCCACAAAGACAACCAAAATTTTTGAAAAATTCGAGGTGCTCCAATAGCAGCGCACCGAGGATTTAGCCAACATGGCACAAGAGGCAGAAAAGGTGACTGCCATGCAACAAACTATTGACAAATTGATTGACCAGCTCAATGTTGTCAATGCTACTTTACAGGGCCTACTCCGAGGAGGTGGAAACCAAATTTGAGGTGATGTGAACTCCGCTTCCGCAACAAAGAAACTAAAAATTCGTGAGCTAAAGCAATATAGTGGGGCTAGAAATGCTAAGGAAGTGGAAAACTTCATCTATGATGTCGAACAGTACATTGATTTTGTTGGGGATCTGGAAGAAGCTAAAAATGTAGCAATTGCTTCCATGTATCTTCAGGGTGATGCTAAACACTGGTGGCGGGTGAAGTATGAAGCCATCAAGGCTGGTGAAGATACTCTCGAGACATGGGCAGAACTGAAGGTAGTCATACGCCTACAGTTCTTCCCCGAGAATGTTGAATATAATGCTAGGAGAAAACTATAGGAGCTCCGCCAGACAAAATCAATGCGGGAATACGTGCGAGAATTCTCCGCACTCATTCTAAGCATACGCAACATGGGGGACAAGGACAAACTTTTCACCTTCATGGAAGGGTTGAAACCTTATGCCCGTGTGGAGCTACAGAGATAAAGGGTATATACCCTTCCCAAGGCGATCCAAGCAGCTGAATGCCTTGGGGACTATTAAATGGAAGCTCGAAAGGACAGGCCTCAACCGCCTTCCCGAACAGGTTTCAAAGGGGGCCAGCCAAACAATGGCGGTCCTAGCAAAAGTGGGGGAGAACGAAACTCAAACAAATCTAGAGCTCCTTCCTCTAGCAGCAACAGTGCCGCCTAAAACAACAATGATCTGGGGAGAAAGCCCCCTTCAGGATGCCGTCATTGCGGACCACGTAGGAATAATAAATGCCAACATGCTCAGATGAATGCCCATCAAGCTATTGATGATGGGACGGATAATGACTCGGACGATGCGGACCAGACTAAACCAGTAGGTGCTTTTAATGCAATTGTAGGTTTCATATCTGAGGCATTAGCGGAGACCAGTGCTGGTATCCGTAAGAAGAAGGACCCACGTCCAGTCATTAGGAAAGGGAAAAACAAGGCAAATGAAGAGACTCCTCCTAAACAAGAGAGGATCTTAATGTTCGTCGAGATGAAGGTGAATGCAAAGCCCATTCGGTCTATGATAGACATGGGTGTTACCCACAACTACTTAGCCTCGACTCAGGCAGAGCGTCTTGGACTGGTTGTAGGGAAAGGTAAAGGCAGTGTCAAGGCTATCAACTCTCCTCCCCAACCAGTGGGTTGAATAGCCAAAGAGGTACCGGTGAAGCTTGGCCACTACGAAGGAAAGTTTAACCTGCGAGTGGTGATCATAGATGGCTTTGAGCTGATCGTTGGTCTAGAATTTCTAAGGTAGACCAACACCATGCCTGTACCATTCACAAACATGCTACTGATGATGGGGACCAATGGGGCCAAGCCCTACATTATTCCATTTCTTCCCATGAAGATGGCCGTTGAGAACATCTCACCCTTGCAGCTGAAGAAGGGGTTAAAAATGAATGAACCTACGTTCCTGGCAACCCTCTGCCTTGAAGATATAGAACACTTCTTTGGTCTTATTCCTGAACCCGTGAAGGAGTTACTACTGCACTTTGAAGATGTTATGCCATAAGACATGCCAAAGCGGCTCCCGCCTAGGTGCATTGTGGACCACAAAATCGAGTTGGTGCCGGGTGCGAAGCCACCTGCCCGGGCGCCTTACAGAATGTCACAACCCGAACTCACCGAGCTTTGGAGACAATTGACAGAAATGCTAGATATAGGGATCATTGTACCCTCAAAATCTCCATATGGGTCCCTTGTTCTATTCCAAAAGAAACATGATGGCAGCCTGCGACTCTATGTGGATTATCGAGCTCTAAACAAAATCACGGTGAAGAACAAGTACCCTATACCTTTAATGGCAGACTTGTTCGATAGACTAGGTGGTGCTACGGTGTTCACTAAAATAGACCTCAAGATAGGTTATTGGCAAGTTCGAATCGCGGAGGGTGATGAGCACAAGACGACATGCGTAATAAGATATGGGTCGTACAACTTCCTGGTCATGCCGTTCGGCTTGACTAATGCTTCATCCATATTTTGCACTCTGATGAACCAAGTCTTCCGGGAATACATTGAAGAATTTGTGGTGGTCTACTTAGATGACATTGTGTTGTATAGCCAAACATTGGAAGAACACCTAGTGCATTTGCGGAAGGTTCTAGCTCATTTGTGGGAGCATGAACTATATGCCAAGCTGTCCAAATGCTCCATTGCTCAAAAGAAAATCGACTTCCTCGGACATGTCATTGAGGAAGGACACATCAAGATGGATCAACAGAAGATTCAGGCCATCATAGATTGGCCGCCGCCAAAGGATGTCCATGCCTTGAGAGCGTTTCTTGGCCTATGTAACTTCTACCGACAGTTTGTGAAGAACTACTCCTTTATTGTTGTACCATTGATAGAACTCCTCAAGAAGGTCACACCTTGGGATTGGGGACCAAGGAGAGTGGAGGCCTTCAATGCATTGAAGGTAGCTATGTCTAGTAGCCCTATCTTGGCTCTCCCTGATTTGGCCAAGCCGTTCAAGGTACAGATGGATGCATCTGACTATGCTCTTGGTGGGGTCTTGATGAAAGAAGGGCATCCCGTAGCGTACGAGAGTCGGAATTTGAAGGATGCGAAGCGGCGCTATGCCGCTCATGAGAAAGAATTATTAGCTGTTGTCCATTGCTTGCACCTTTGGAGGCATTATCTATTGTGAATCATGTTCGTAGTTAAGACAGACAACACAACGGTCAGCCATTTCATGACCCAGCTAAAGCTGAATGGTCAACAGGCCAGGTGGCAGGAACTCCTAGCTGAATTCCACTTCAACTTTGAATATCGCAGTGGAAAGACCAATCATGTTGCTGATGCACTCAGTCGGAGAGCTGACCTAGCATCAGTGTGCCAACTCGCCACCCTAAGGGGGAGGGAAGTAGCCACCTCCATCAAGGACCAGATACAAGATCTACTCACAAAGGATCCCACTGCTCAGTATTTGGTTGATTTGGTAGGACAGGGCAAGACTCGCCAGTTCTACGTGGAAGATGGGTTTCTAAATGTAAAATGGAACCGGCTTTATGTTCCGAAAGGAGGATATCTGCGAAGGACTCTTCTTGCAGAATGTCATGATACCCTGTGGGCTGGCCATCCCGGTGAAGAACGTACCATGGCGTTGCTTCGTCGTGCCTATTATTGGCTCCAAATGGCCGATGATGTCGCTTAGTATGTGAAGACTTGTCTAGTATGCCAGAAAGATAAGTCGGACCGTTTGACGCATGCGGGACTCTTAGAACCTCTAGCTGTCCCAAAGAGACCTTGGGAGAGTGTTTCTCTGGATTTCATCTGGTAGATTTGGTTTTCCAAGTATGCCACCTTTATTGCAGCTCCACAATATATTCCAGCAGAAGATACAGCTCGACTCTTCTTCTCTCATGTCGTCAAAATATTGGGGCCTTCCCAAAGATATTGTTAGTGATCGCGACTCACGCTTCACTAGAAACTTTTGGACCCAACGTTTTAAGTGCCTTGGGTCAAAATTCAGTCACAACTCAAGTTTCACCCGCAATCTAATGGCCAGACGGAGTGGTTCAATAGTATATTGAAGGAATATCTCCGCCACTTTGTAATCGGATTGCAGAAGAATTGGGTGAAGCTTCTTAATGATGCTCAACTGTGTTTCAATTCACAAAAGAGTTCTAGTACAAACAAAAGCGCTTTTGAAATTGTTACCGGAAGCGCTTTTGAAATTGTTACCGGACAACAACCGCTACTCCCACACACAGTGAATGCACCAAACACAGCTAAGTCTCCTCGAGCTGCTAGCTTCTAAAAAGAGTGGAAGCGGAATCTGGAGATAGAGCGGAGCTATCTTGTCAAAGCTCAAAAACGGATGAAGAGGCATGCTGATTAGAATCATTGCTTTGTTGAATATCAAGTAGGAGATAGAGTGATGGTCAAAATCACAAAGCGATACTTATTTGCGGGAGTCCATGACCCTCGCCTATTGCCAAAATACATTGGACCCTTATCCATCAAGAGGCGCATTGGGAAAGTTGCATACTTGGTGGATACCCCAGCTTGGTGAAAAATTCATCATGTCTTCCATGCCAGTCTCTTGAAGCCTTTTCGAGAAGACACGGAGGATCCTCCAAGGAGCCAGCTTACAATACTCAGTATCTGGGGTCCCAATTTAACCGGAAAAAGGCGTGTTGAAGCTATCCTTGATGACAGAGTGATTCACGCCTCAAGGAAAGATCACCAAGAATTCTTGGTAAAATGGCAGGGTTGTGATGCAAAAGAGAATACTTGGGAGAGGGTAACAAACCTCAAAGCCTACAAGAGCCTCATTGAAGATTATTTTGCAAGTAAGCGCCGAGGACGTCGCCAACTCAGTTGGGGGAGAATGTCATGGGCGGCTTTCCAGCCATGCCCCATGACCTCTTGGGCGCGCCCAGTGGCGTCATAGGAAGCCTCCCAATGTCTAGCGCCACGGACGGCCCCGTGGTCTTGGCCGCGCTAAGTGACAAGCGCACATGCGCCTCTGTCACCCTACCGATATCCCTCGCCAGCGCCCAGCTGCAGGCGGATTCCAACAAAGCCGCGGGCGCAGACAATGCCGCACGCACAGACCCTGATGCCAAAGACGTGGCTACTGACAAAGGACCTATTTCTGGTTTGTAGAAAACTAAGTCCTTTCCATTGTAAATATAGAGTAGTTTTATTTCATGTACTTAGATTATGATTCTCCAGCTTTTTAAAGTCTAGTCGTGTAACTTTGGTTTATTTTTTTAAGCATTATTAGAGGAAATCAAGTAATCAAAAACTTTCTAGCAAGCAACAATTATCTGTACGGGTATCTCTCCCCCTCGACACCGCCTTGCTTTTGTAATAGTTTTCATTAATGCAATCAAGCTTTCTTTCATTCTCAATTCTCATTTCTATTCTCTCAATTGCTCTTGACATTTCTCGTACGGCACTGACAATCTAGTTTAGCGCACGGACGGGACCTCAGTTGGCGGACAACAACTGCACTGACATCAATTGCTTAGTCTTATTGTTGCCCTTCTAAAGGAATCTCAAGAAGGCGCCCCGTAACGCAAACCATGGACTCACTTGTCCTGGAAGGCATCGTCCGTCCTTACTGAGAATTGAGATTTGTCTGACCATCGTTAGCGAAAATAGAGAGCATTCCCACTGTCCCAAATATTGCAGCAAAATAGGAAAATGTGCAAAATTAACCAATTGAATATGTGTGTCAAAGCTCAAAACGTCGGTCGTCGGCACAACCCTCGAGTGTTGGTGGGAAAAGCTACTCAGGTCTTAACTTCAAAAGTTTGTACTGACTTCTCATGCAAACAACTTGATTTTTTGTGCATTCACCTTTTGTTACATTCTCAACTCTCCAACAACTCTTTGGCCCCAAACGTTCCCTACCTTAAAAGTTACCCTTTCAGTCTCTTATAATTTATAATTTAGATGACATATTTCGCTTATAGGAAATTAATTGGACTAAATTTTAAAATTAAACTGGATTAGTCTAACTTAGTATTTTAAAAATAAAAATTTAGATGTTTCAAAACTATACGAAAAGTACCAAAAATTGGAATATTTCTCATATCAATATAATAAAAAAAAATTAAAATGTTGGTAAAATTCACACAGTTAACTCACGATAAGCAAAATATATACATATAAGCAAAAGGAGTACTATTTCTCAAAATTTTGATATATTCCTTAAAACAATTATTTTAATATCAATCATCAGTCTTGGTTCTGCTTGCCACGTCTTTTAGCATTTCTGTTGCTCGTTATAAAGGTATTTTAGTTCAGAATTTCTTCATCGATCAGATTTCAAATATCAAAACTGAAAAAAAAAAATTAAATAGCAGCGCTAAAGTATCCATTTGGAGCAAAAATCCTGTCTCCTGCTATAACGAGGTCTCAAATTCTACCATAGATCCAACCCCTTCTTTTTTCCTACCTCTCCCAATGCCGAGAGATGGAGAGGTTCGAGATTTTTGTTCTTTTAAGTTATTGGGTCCTAAATTAATAATTTATATATATTTTATGATTTTGTACAATAAATTACTACTAGAAATTCGGTCAAAACCGACGGACTTCGGTCGGTCAAAAAACTAACCGAAAAACCGATCAAAGTCGATCTGTTTTATAAAATATTTTTTTTAATTAAACCGACCAACTTTGGTCTGTATCTTCTTTTTTTTTTTTGGCGCAAAAATGGAAAAAATATTTTTGCATCCCACGAAATTTATTTTCAAAAAATCGAACAACATTGGTCATTTTTTTATTTAAAATAAACTAAAATAATATTCAAAAAACTGACCGAAATCGGCGAGTTATTTTGGCCGGTCAGGTTAAAAAATCGATCGATTTCGATCGGTGATTTTATTTAATAAAACTGACTGACATTGGTTGGTTATTTTCGCGTGATAATGCAATTAAAGAGTATAAATGAAATAAAAGATAGTGTTAAAATAAAATGCATCAATGGTCTAGTAGTAAATTAATATTCTGCTACAATTTAGACTCCGGTTCGATTTTCAGATAGTGCATTTTTTAATTACATAACTAAAAACACCGACCTACTTTAGTTTGGCATTTTTTTCTTTTTTGGAATTTAATTGACCGACAAAAATCGGTCGGGAAATACCGTCAGAAGTTTGTCGATTAGCTTTACCGACCATACGATTACCAACCGCCACGAATAGGTCATTTTATTTGTCGTTTTTTGCCAATCACCAACCAATATCGATCGATTTTGGCGGTTGATTTTCCCCTTTTTTGTAGTGAATATAATATCTGAACAAAAATTACTAAATACGATCGAACATTACGCGAAGAGCTAGCTCTGCCCCGGTCAATGCCCTATCCCTCAAAAAGGAAAGTAAAAAAAAATAAAGGGAAAAAACATCTAAAAGTCTTGCTTGAGGAAATTGAATTAATGGCAATTGGCAACCAACTCAATTAAATTCCCTGGTCTTACGGATGAAGATATGTCAATTATCAAAAAATATTTGGTGAACCAATTTTCCACTTGTTCTTTATTTCTTTCTTTCTAAAAGATAACAATTATCACTTTGAAAATGCATGTAAAGCACAAGAAATCCCGACTCTCGTAATCTTACAAACATATAAAGGTAAATCAGTGAAGGAATGAACAAAATGCAGATTTCACACACGAGGAAACAAAAAGCTGAAGCTCGTTCATACAAAAGTCTCAATCCTTCTTCTTTTTCAAAATAATGTAGTGATCTTTAGGGGTTAATCAGTTAAGCAATATTTTGTGGACTAACCAAAATTAGATGAATGTTATGTCTTTCCTTCTAATTATATATATACATTACAAAACAACAACAACAAAATATGCAGTATATTTTCACATGTGAGGTCCGGAGAAGGTTGAGACGGATGCACATGATGAGTTTGTTTACCCTAAAAATTGGATAACAATTAAACTTATAATATAGTTTTAAGGATATTGATTTCATCTAATACTAATTGATGAACGTAAACATAAGTGATACAAGTTGACAATAATGTAAAGCAAACCAGTATTTGGGCAGAATCCTCGAACTCGGGCACCCTCAAGCTAGTGATGCAAGAACACTTAAAATGCAAAGAGCTGATAAGCAAAATAATATAAACTAAAGAGAGAAATATTATATTGCTTTTTATCTGAGTCAATGTTAGATGTCTACAAATGATGGAGACTTCTCTTTATATAGTAGAGAAGGTAAATCCCATGATTCGCCTAAATGACCGTCCTTTATCTAATTTGTTTCGGGATTTTCTCCATGATCTTCAACCAGTTACGGATAGCTCGCCTTTCCGTTATTGCGCTTCGTTCGAAGCTTATCTTCGTGCTTTGAACTGATCTATTACGAGACTAACCCTCGACGTGATTCCCCGAACTTCGATTAAATGGCATGTCACGACCCAAATCCAATCGTGATGGAACCCAACCCTAAAGCTAGGCAAGCCAGACCAAAAATTGTTTCAAATTAAAAAACCAGTCCCAGAAGGACCAACTCAAGAAGAATATATGAGTCAATAGATACTTTAATAATAATAGTATGAATAAATACTGAGAAGTGTGAATAACGAAATAACACTCCCAAAAGATCTGGGGTCACGAGTCTAGAGCCTCTAAACAAAATTGAATAGTAATAGAAAATACTGAATGAAATACTCAAGTCTGAAACATATAATGATAACTGAATTGAATGAGAAGCTAGACGTCAGCAGCTACCTCAGCAACTCGAAATAACCCTAGTAGAAGCTGGAGTGCTCGTCTATCCCTCCTGTGTACCTGAATCTGCACACAAAATATATATGTGATGACCCGGCCCGTCATTGTCACACCTCCTTTTGGCGCGCCCGCTACCCGGGGGTAGAAGCGTAAGGGAGTTTTTCCAATTTAAGTGACAATATTCGAAACGGGATTATTTATTTATTTTCAGAGTCGCCACTTGGAATAAATTATGGTGTCCCAAGTCACCAATTCATTTAAATCCCGAATCGAGGAAATTTTGACTTTCCAAATGAAGTCTGCGAACCAGAAATTCTAAGTAAGGAATTCTGTTGACCCGAGGGAAGGTGTTAGGCACCCCGGATCCCGTGGTTCTAGCACGGTCGCTTCAATTATTATAAATGGCTAAAAATTATCTGATTTAATATGCTCATAAATTATATGCTCTAGTTAAACCTCAAAAACCACTCTATTAATTTGAAACCATACCAAAAGAAAAACTAATTACAATATAGACTCAGATTTTAACAGATAGGGAAATAATAATAAAAGAAAAGTATCCGGATTACTTATTTGAAACCATGCCGGTTCAAAACCATTGTAAAACTAAACCCCAAAAAAAAGAAAAATCAATTTATTTAAAAGCGTATCTCTTAAAATTATTCCCAATTAAAGAACTGTACTTAATGACGTGTTATTTCTTAGCTTTTGACTTATGGCCGGAGATTGAATGAAAAGATGTGAACTAATGGAAAATCGACCAAAATATACGACATAGAGATTAATTTGTCTTGGTTAATTATTTAGCCGTGAGGTTGTCTACTTTGGATTTCGCTATCCTTAATATGACATTAATTGACAAAATCGAAATTATATGATTAAAGTGACTAACATTGTTATCTAAAAGCATTGTCTAACTTATCCTTGCTTGCTTAATTATGAATAGACCTCAAAAGAAGAAGAAAAATCCAAAGTAAAAGAAAATTTGAAATGATTCCAACCATCTTATATTAATAGCTAAACTTTAACCGAATCAACATCTTGAACATGCCTAAACTACTTAACTTTAACAAATTGCCTATGTAAAATATCGAAGGGAATCCTAATCCGAATTGGCTAGTTTTACTTACACAAATCCAATCGTATACTAGAAATATAGAAACTAATTGAGCATAAATGAAAACTGATATCTATTTTTATCAATGGTCCAAAATAATCCAAGTTTACAAATACAAGCCTAGCAAGTTTTGTTTCAATCCATACATAATGAAAGTAAGAGCTAAGTAAACATACAAGACTAATGCACCCTCAATCTTCTAATGACTAAACTGTACGATGTCTATTTTTGGCTAACAGTTCTTAACTTAACAAGAACAAAACCATTTATGCAGTGGCTTCAAACAAAGATTCAAAGTGGTCTTCCATTTCAATCATGGTACAAGAATAGTCAAGCCCAAGAAATGTGTACCTGGAATGTGACAGTACAAATGGAGGAAGAGAGGTCAGTGACTGCTTGGCAGTGATCAAACAGCAACTCAGCAATCAACAGAATACCAACAATCAAACAGCAAGTCAACCCAGAAATCAAGCTCAGATCAGACCAGTTTTTTACTTCAAAATAAACAGCAAACCTTTGAAAATATCCACAGACCACTATTTATCCCAAAGAGCTAGCTTAGTTAAAACCAGAACTATTTGAAGTTGCCCTATACCCCTCTGAAGTTCTAGTGGCTAAATACTGAGCCAAAAGATATCAATGAATTGGTCAGAACTCAAGGTTTGTTCTACCAATTCAATGGAACAGTAAGCCCAAATGAAACAATGAGAAAGAGAAAATGCATAATCTTTTTCGAATTCAATCTGTTTTCTCTTTTCAATTCAAACTCACTATTTTTCTTAGAACTATATCTCTCAAAACTCAAAGAAAGCTTTTCCCAAAAATCCCTGCTCTCTATTCTGTTTAAACCCCTGTGAATTTAGTGTTTCTCAGATTCAAAAAATGTTCTCAATGTATGTCATGTCTTCAGCTTTTCTGTGAGTCTATGTGTGTCTTAATGTGTGTGTTCCCCCTTCTACTTATAACAGAAAAATTCCCCTGGGACACTCCAATTGTCCAATTAAAAATAGAACTCTGCCCAGCCCATAATATTCTCACTGTTAAGCCACTAAATCATGTCTAAGTATGGGATATTGATACAAAAATGCTAAACACATGGTGCTGATGGGATACCCTGCTGTACAGCAGGTTCCACTAGGTTGTACCATGTGCCTTGCATCATGACTATTAGCTTTTCTGATTTTCCTAAGCAAACTAAACAGCTATACCCAATTCCACTCAGATTTTAAAGTCACGGGTAAGCTGAAATTTTGATCTAACAGTGATTCAAGGATTAAACAGGCCAATTCCAACTTACTGCTATATTGTTCTAAACCTATTCTCATACAACTAGTTGAGGACACTACAAAACAATCAGCTATAACAGACAACCAACAGCTAACTCAAATACACAGAATCAATCAACAAACAGAAAAAGTTCAATTCAAACGAAAACAAACCACTGCCCGGGATTTCACACAAATAAATTCTACGAGATTAGAAGACGACATTCAATTAACTATAACACGTATCATTAATAACAGATTAATTGATAAAACAGTGATTCTAAAAATCTCGGCCGAAAATGAAACTAAGTATTCGACGACGCTAATCGAAGCGAATACGCATTCGACAACATACGCAATTCAAACAAACAATACAGAAGAGTAATTGACCAAATAAAAGGTCTTTGAGAAGAAGTGACAACAGGGACGGCCGAAACAAATGAGAAGAATTCAATCAAATACATAAAACAAACAAACACCTAATTGAAATAAATAGGAAAAAAGAAATTACCCCAAGAGGAGAAGAAATCGAAACCAAAACAGAATCCGGGCCGTTGGACTTGAATTTGGAGTCTAACGGACTCTAATTGAGATGTTTTCAAACGAAAACATCCCAATTAAATTCTATTAGACTTCAATTTCCCTTGAATTCGAAGGAAAACCCTAATTTTGAATTTTAGGGTTCATACGGCCGCTTTTTGGGATTTTGGGTTTTCCGGTTGGATTCGAACAAAACCAAAGGTGATTTGGGTGTGAGGACGGTTCGGAGGTGCTAGGGTGAGATTTTGGGGCGGTTTGGCATAGATTTGGTTTTAGCTCGAATCTTCAAATGAAGATTCGAGAAGATAGGGAATGATTCGAGGGAAACGGTTTGTGGATTCGTGTTCAGGGTGGTCGGGAGGTTTTACGGTGTTAAAATGGTGAGGTTTGGCCTACCGGAACCGCCGTGGGGCGATTTCCGGCGGCGGTGGACGGTGGCGACGGCGGCGTTATATTTCGTTCTCTGAGGGAGACGAAAATGATGGTGAATTAGGGTTTGGGGGGGGGGGTTTGGGTAATTAAAATACGGGGATAAATTTCAACCGTTGGATCAAAAGAATCCAACGGTTCAGATCAAAGGGGGTAATTGGGCTGGGAGATGGATCCGGGTTGGAGGGGTTATTTGAACGTTTGGGCTTGAATCTTTGGCCCAAAACCGATTTTTCTTTATTTCCTCTCCTTTAATTTAACTCCTAATTTAAATAAAAATAAAATCCTAACTACACTAAAAAAATCAAATCAAATTAGCTAATACTAATTATACTAACAATCGTTACATACAATTAGATATCAATTAAACATAAAACACACAATTAGGCATTTAAATGCTAAAAAAATGTAAAAGATGAATTATTTTTTTGTGATTTTCGTTTTTGTAAGATAAAATTAATTACTCCTAATTTCAAAGCTAGATAAGAAATGTAAGCACGACATATTTTTGTATTTTTTATTAATTTAAACACATATAATCACGTATATACAAATGCAAACAAATACCAAAATAACACAAAAATTCACAAAAAATACACACCATAAAATAGACAATTTTTGTTTTGATTTTGTGGGAGTAATTCATGTTAGGCAAAAATCACGTGCTCATAGCTGCCCCTTTTTGCGTGTAAACTCGAAGAGTTTTCGTGCAAAGATAATGAGCTAATACGAGCGATTTTTGCCCGTCCGAGCACTCCGTGTGAAGCATTTTGAAAAGATCTTGACCGAGCCTTCGCTTCGAGAGGCCTCCTACATATCCTGGGCTAAACAGGAATCAGGTCAATGTAGTTCGGGAAGTTTTGGTAGCTGGGACTACCATGGACTGACACTTTGCTGTTACTGTTGCTATCGTTGCTGCTGTTGCTGCTTACTGCTTACTGACCTCCTTATTACACCAAAAGAGAAATTAAAGCTGAACTAGCTATGCTATCAAACTATGAGTTACAAGATTCCTATCTATGATTCTCTTGAAAACTTGATCTTGAATCTTAGCCGATTTGCTGTAGACCTCGATCTGAATCTTGATGCTCAACAAGCTGTACGTGCTTGTTTATTTCTGTAACATTGAGTGAAACAGAGTCGGCGGAGCTTGTTACTTCAATCATCTTCTGAGCAATCCGTGCCTTTGTTTACTCCAACATTTGAACTCTTTTTTTTGGTTCTTTTCTTCTTTTCTTCACTCTGGATTGATGTTCCATTTGTAGGTTATTTCGATCCTTGCATCCCGAGATCAAACCTATTTAGACAACAAAACAAACAAACGAACGAAATTTTTCTGCCCCCGGTTTTGCTAGGAAAATTTTGTGAGTTAGTTGTGACACAGAAAGTGATTAAAAGACTCTTTGGTATTAGGTAAGAAAATCATGGTTTCACAAACGTTCCACGGCTTTCTGGCCGGGATTTTGTAGAAGAGTTTCACGGCTTTCTGGCCAGAATTCAAACAATGTCTAACGGTTTTTGGCCGCTAGAACCTCGATTTTTTGGCCGGGGTTAAAACAAATGGCTCCGCAGTTTTCTGACTGGGAGATCCTCGGTTTTCTGACCGGAGATAAAAGTTTCATGGCTCCGCAGCTTTTTGACTGGGAGATCCTCGATTTTCCGACCGGGGATAAAAGTTTCACGACTTTTCGGCCGGAATTCAAACAATGTCTAACGGTTTTTGGCCGTCAGACCCTCGGTTTTTGGCCGGGGTTAAAGTAAATGGCTCCGCAAGTTTTCTGACTGGGAGATCCTTGGTTTTCTGACCGGGGATAAAAGTTTCACGGCTTTCTGGCCGGAATTCAAACAATGTCTAACGGTTTTTTGGCCGCAAGACCCGCGGTTTTTTGGCCGGGGTTAAAATAAATGGCTCCGCAGTTTTGTGACTGGGAGATCCTCGGTTTTCCGACCGGGGATAAAAGTTTCACGGCTTTCCGGCCGGAATTCAAACAATGTCTAACGATTTTTTGGCCGCAAGACCCTCGGTTTTTTGGCCGAGGCTAAAATAAATGGCTCCGCAGTTTTCTGACTGGGAGATCCTCGGTTTTCTGACCGGGAAGGAGAGTTTCACGGCTTTTTGGCCGGAATTCAAACAATATCTAACGGTTTTTTGGCCGTCACATCCTCGGTTTTTTGGCCGGGGTAAAAGTAAATGGCTCCGCAGTTTTTTGACTGGGGAGATCCTCGGTTTTCTGACCGGGGATAAAAGTTTCACGGCTTTCTGGCCGGAATTCAAACAATATCTAACGGTTTTTTGGTCGTCAGATCCTCGGTTTTTTGGCCGGGGTAAAAGTAAATGGCTCCGCAGTTTTTTTTTGACTGGGGAGATCCTCGGTTTTCTGACCGGGGATAAAAGTTTCACGGCTTTCTGGCCGGAATTCAAACAATATCTAACGGTTTTTTGGCCGGGGTAAAAGTAAATGGCTCCGCAGTTTTTTTGACTGGGAGATCCTCGGTTTTCTGACCGGGGATAAAAGTTTCACGGCTTTCTGGCCGGAATTCAAACAATATCTAACGGTTTTTTGGCCGTCGGATCCTCGGTTTTTTGGCCGGGGTCAAAGAATATCCAACGGTTTTTTGGCCGTCAGATCCTCGGTTTTTTGGCCGGGGTAAAAGTAAATGGCTCCGCAGTTTTCTGACTGGGAGATCCTTGGTTTTCTGACCGGGGATAAAAGTTTCACGGCTTTCTGGCCGGAATTCAAACAATGTCTAACGGTTTTTTGGCCGCAAGACCCGCGGTTTTTTGGCCGGGGTTAAAATAAATGGCTCCGCAGTTTTGTGACTGGGAGATCCTCGGTTTTCCGACCGGGGATAAAAGTTTCACGGCTTTCCGGCCGGAATTCAAACAATGTCTAACGGTTTTTTGGCCGTCGGACCCTCGGTTTTTTGGCCGGGGTAAAAGTAAATGGCTCCGCAGTTTTCTGACTGGGGAGATCCTCGGTTTTCTGACCGGGGATAAAAGTTTCACGGCTTTCTGGCCGGAATTCAAACAATGTCTAACGGTTTTTTGGCTTTGAGTTTTCATTTTCTTTTCTTTTATTCTTCTTTTTGGGCCTTCTTTTAGGCTTTCTTTTTAACCATCAACAAATGCATAAGATAAAGCTCTAAAAAGAAACTTACCTTTTTATGTGTTTTCCTTGTTCCAAAGCCATTTCAATGCTTGCGTACTTCACTTCTTTGAGTTGTACCTTCTTCTTGCACAATTAAACAGACTTGCTTTCAACAAAGAACATTTTATCAGTTGAAAAAAGTGGTTGACTTTGTTGCCTTGATTATCTTCATTGCTTGATCGTTTCCCCATTTCCATTGAGAAGTTTGCTACCAATTGTCTTTGGGGTGACTTCCTTTCAAACTGACCGGGTTCATTCCCGAAATTCCACGAGGATTTTCCGTGTGGGTTCTATCCTTCGGCCTTATTCCGTCTCTTCTAAGACCTTGGCCTTTGATTTTCATTTCCTTTCTAAACTCCGTTTCTTTGGAAACAATCGATCATTTCGATCCAATCGTGGATTGTATCAATACAGCACTGAGGCTGTTTTTCTTTTCTTCTTTACCAGGCGGAGTCCTGTGAAACCGGTCCTGTCGCCTTCCTTTGTAATAGTTTATTAAACCGAAAGGGATTCAAAGAAAAAGAATGAACAAAGAGTGGAAAAACGTATCAAAGATAGAGGAGTCCCTTTCGGGGGAAAAGAAGGACTTATCTGAGGTATATGCTGACTTTAAACAACATGACATGCTTCTCGGACTAGATGCTTGATCGTCACAAACTCCCATTTTCTTATGAACCAAAACGGGTCTATGTTTCCGAGCTAAGGGGCCGTGCCAGGACTTCTTGTGGTGAAACAACCCTTTCGGTTGATAGCGCCCTTTTGCGGGTTTTCGCCAATCGACCTCTCTCATTTCTCTTCTTACCATCGCCAGATAGCACTCTTTGCGAGTTTTTACCAACAGGCTCTCTCATTTTGTATTTCTCTACTTCCATCGTCTTATGGTGCCCGAAGGTTTTCACCAATAAGACTCTCTCATTTTATTTCTTTTCATTCCAGGAACTTCGGACCGCGACAATGATGTTTTCACAGCTTCCAATCGATCTTGAAGGACTTGTACTCGGTTTGGGTAACAAGAATCGTGGACAAAATTACAACTTTGGAATCATCTTGACGGATCTTAAACCGAATCAACAATATCATCCGCCCCAGTTTCATTTTTTGGGGAAACTGGGATTTTTGGTTTGGTGTGACTGAACCTCAGGGAGAGGTTGCCTACATATCCTTTCGGAATCAAGTCAGAACGTAGTTCAGGAACTTTGTTTTGTTTTGTTTTGTTTGGTTTTTTTTTATTTTTTTTGATTTGGATTCCAAAGAGGGTAGCCAAAGAAAGGTAAACGGCTCAAAGGGTTTTCAAAAGGGTTGGTAGTGTTTTGGTAGCGGGAATAAAAGCCTTCAATCATTTCGACTTGTGAGGACATCATCGAAGCAAATTCAGACATAATACCTTTTCACGGCATCTGCATTCACAGCCGTTTCAGGATCTTTTCCTTCCATGTCTCCCAAGTATAATGCTCCTCTTGGCAGTATCTTCCTGATGATGTATGGTCTTTTCCAATTAGGAGCGAATTTTCCTTTCGCTTCCTCATGATGTGGAAGAATGCGTCTTAAAACCAACTGACCTACTTCGAAATTTCTCGGTCGTACTTTCTTGTTGTAAGCACGAGCCATTCTTTGTTGGTACAGTTGTCCGTGACAGACTGCAACCATTCGCTTTTCATCGATCAAAGTTAATTGCTCCAAACGAGTCTTAACCCACTCGCTATCTTCAATCTCTGCTTCAACAATCGTACGAAGTGAAGGAATTTCTACCTCTGCCGGTATCACGGCCTCGGTCCCATAGACTAGCAGGTATGGAGTCGCTCCTACCGATGTGCGTACTGTAGTACGGTATCCCAGTAAGGCGAACGGTAATTGTTCATGCCATTGTCTAGAGCTTTGGATCGTCTTTCTCAAAATCTTCTTAATGTTTTTGTTCGCCGCTTCCACGGCACCATTGGCTTTGGGCCGATAAGGGGTGGAGTTCCTATGCGTTATTTTGAATTGCTCGCATATTTCTTCCATCAAACGACTATTCAAATTCGCAGCATTGTCTGTGATGATAGTTGCAGGTATACCAAAACGACAGATAAGATTTGAGTGTACAAAATCCACCACAGCTTTCTTAGTGACCGATTTGAGAGTGACGGCTTCGACCCATTTTGTGAAGTAATCGATAGCCACCAGTATGAATCGGTGCCCATTCGAAGCTTTCGGCTCAATCGGGCCGATGACATCCATTCCCCAAGCGACAAATGGCCACGGCGCTGACATAGGATGCAGCTCAGTTGGAGGTGCATGAATCAGATCTCTATGTACCCGACATTGATGGCATTTTCGGACAAAACCGAAACAATCTTTCTCCATGGTCATCCAATAATAACCTGCTCGAAGGATTTTCTTGGCTAAGACATACCCATTCATATGAGGCCCGCATACTCCTGCATGTACTTCGTGCATGATTCTTCCTGCTTCTTCGGCATCAACACACCTTAAAAGGTTAAGATCCGGGGTTCTTTTATACATGACCTCGCCGCTCAAAAAGAAACCACCTGCATGTCGCCTAATGGTCCTCTTTTGATCTCCAGTAGCATGTTCGGGGTATTCTTGTGTTTTCAAAAATCTCCTGATATCGTAGTACCATGGCTTGACGCTTGGTCCCTCTTCGATTGCATTGCAATAACCGTGGCTTTCCCTGATTTGGATTTCCAAGGGATTGACATGGGCGTTGCCCGGATAAGGTAGCATTGAAGCTAAAGTGGCAAGTGCGTCAGCTAGTTCATTGTGACATCGTGGGATATACCTGAACTCTATCGATGCAAATTGCTTGCCAAGAATATTCACGTGTTGTCGGTAAGGGAGGAGTTTAACGTCCCGAGTTTCCCATTCACCTTGAGATTGTTTGATAATTAGATCTGAATCTCCCATGATCAACAAATCTTCGACACCCTGATCAATTGCCATGTTCATGCCCATGATACAAGCTTCATACTCAGCCGTATTGTTCGTGCGGAAGAAATGGAGCCTAGCCGTGGCCGGGTAATGCTGACCAGCAGGAGAGATCAAGATTGCCCCAATCCCTACACCTTTAGCGTTTACCACCCCATCGAAAAACATTTTCCAAGCATGACTGTCCTCTGCAACAACTTCTGTCGTATTTACCTCTTCATCAGGAAAGTAGGTATTCAATGGTTGATACTCCTCGTCGATCGGGTTCTCGGCCAAATGGTCTGCCAATGCTTGGGCCTTCATTGCCGTGCGAGTGACATAGACTATGTCAAACTCAGTGAGCAGGATTTGCCACTTCGCCAATCTTCCGGTGGGCATCGGTTTCTGGAATATGTACTTCAAAGGATCCAACCGAGTAATGAGGTGAGTCGTATGGGCTTGGAGGTAGTGTCTCAATTTCCGAGCGACCCAAGTTAAAGCACAACACGTTCTTTCCAGCAAAGTGTACTTGACCTCATAACTAGTGAATTTCTTGCTCAGGTAGTAAATCGCCTGTTCTTTCTTCCCTGTCACGTCACGTTGTCCGAGGACACAGCCAAAAGAGTTTTCCAAGACTGTTAAATACAAGAAAAGAGGTCTCCCTGGCTCCGGTGGGACTAAGACCGGAGGGTTCGACAAATATTCTTTGATTTTGTCGAAAGCTTCTTGACATTAAGTTTTCCACTTGATTGCAGCGTCTTTCTTCAACAACTTGAATATGGGTTCACATGTGGAAGTCAACTGAGCGATGAACCTACTGATGTAGTTTAGTCGGCCCAGAAGACTCATTACATCTTTCTTTGTTCTGGGAGGAGGTAAATCCCGGATGGATTTTATCTTTGTGGGATCTAATTCAATACCTCTTCTACTGACTATGAAACCCAAAAGTTTACTTGACGGGACTCCAAAAGCGCATTTGGCTGGATTCAACTTCAAATCGTACTTCCGCAACCTCTCGAAGAATTTCCTCAAGTCTCGCACATGATCGCCCTGAGTTCTGGATTTGATGATCACATCGTCCACGTACACCTCTATTTCCCGATGCATCATGTCGTGGAAAATGGCAGTCATAGCTCTCATGTATGTTGCTCCTGCGTTTTTCAAGCCGAATGGCATGACTCGGTAACAGTAAGTCCCCCAAGGTGTGGTAAAAGCAGTCTTCTCGGCGTCCTCTTCATCCATCAACACTTGATGATATCCCGCATAACAATCCACAAACGACTGTATCTCATGTTTGGCACAATTATCAACAAGGATGTGGATGTTCGGTAAAGGAAAGTTATCTTTAGGACTCGCTTTATTCAAATCTCGGTAGTCAACACACACTCGAGTTTTTCCGTCCTTCTTTGGCACGGGCACAACATTAGCCAACCACGTGGTGTATTGTACCACTCGAATTACCCCTGTTTTCAACTGCTTAGTGATTTCTTCTTTGATTTTATCACTGATGTCAGTCTTGAACTTTCTTTGCTTCTGTTGCACTGGGCGACAATCAGGGTAGATTGGTAATTTGTGCACCACTAGATCAGCTCCTAATCCTGGCATGTCATCGTAAGACCAAGCAAACACGTCTTTAAATTCAAACAAGAGTTAGATTATTGCATCTCGTGTTTTCTCATCTGTGTGGATGCTTATCTTGGTCTCTCGGACCTCTTCATCAGTTCCCAAATTAACCGGTTCGGTGTCATTCAAGTTTGGCTTAGGTTTATTCTCAAAATGTTCCAATTCTCGATTTATTTCCCTAAAAGCCTCTTCTTCATCGTATTCCGGTTCTTGGTTCATTATTTCCAGATTAGGTGGCGTGTTCGGATTTGAGCATGAGTTCCGCAAGCATGTCATGTTGTTTAAAGCCGCATTATTAGGACTGAAAAGGAAGAATAAATATCAAAATTAGAAAGAGTGCAAAAATGAGGAAATATTTATTTTATTTTCTTGGAATTTTCCGAAAACAAACAAAATTACATTGGGGAAACCAAAAAATACAAGAAAACAAAGAAAATCATCCAAGCTACGTCCTGAAGTAACTTATGATGAAGGAAAAACGACAGGACAAATCTACCAGAACTCCCGCCTGATTGGGAAGGGTGTGGCTTTCCAATTTTGCAATTTAGCTTCGGGGCCCACATACAGCACCTCAGCGGTGCTTGTTCCTTCTCCCGATTGGACCATATTAACATCATAGAGCATTTGCCTCATGGCCCCACATATTTCTTCAATTTCCTCCGCTGTAAAGACCTCGTCTTCTTCTTCTTCACTGTACCTTGGTCGGACAAACGTTTGGTACAGATGTGGCAATGGTTGCGGCAGAACCCATCCTTTCTCCTTTCTCTTGTTGGCCCATCTCTCATCTTCAGGAGTTGGGCGAAAGCCTACTCCGAAGAACTTTTCAGCTACGGGTAAAGTTATCAGCTTCGGCACTCCTTGTAGGGACTTTCCCAAACCTTTTCCTGGCTGGAAGCCATGTTTAATCATTTCTTTTGCCACCATGATGGAGGCATTAGACAAAAAAGGTTGGGGGAGAGGGTTCCCTTCTTCGTGTTGATCTGCCAACACAATCTCGAAAGCTTGATAGACAATGTGTTCGCTTCCCGCTTCCGCTTCTAAGCAAGGGATGGACGGATCTCGATAAATTGATTGCTCGTCTTCCCCGTGGACCACGATCTCTTGTCCCTTGTGCTCAAATTTTAACATCTGATGGAGGGTAGAGGGCACAGCTCCGGCCGCATGAATCCATGGTCTCCCTAGAAGAAAATTGTAGGAAGTGTCCATATCTAAAACTTGAAATGTCACTTCAAAGTCCACCGGGCCGATGGTCATAATTACATCAATCTCTCCGACAGTATCTCTTTTCACACCGTCAAAAGCTCGCACACATATGTTGTTAGGCCGAATCCTTTCAGCTCCGATTCCTATGCGGCCTAAAGTGGAAAGCGGGCATATGTCTACCCCCGAACCCCCATCAACCATGACCCTCTTCATATAGTAGCCTTCGCTTTTGACAGTCAAATGCAAAGCTTTGTTGTGGGCGGCACCTTCCAAAGGCAAATCAGCTTTACTGAAAGAAATCTGATTGATCGCGAAGAATCTCTCTGTCATTCTTTCAAGTTGTTCGGATGAAGTCTCAATAGGCACGTATGCCTCATTCAAGGCTTTTAACAAAACCTTCTAATGTTCAGTAGACTTCATTAGAAGGGACAACATCGACACCTGTTCTGGGCATTTGCGCAGTTGGTCTATCACCTCATAGTCAGGCATTTGCATCTTTTGAAAAAAGACCTCTGCCTCTTCAGCACTTACAGGTTTCTTTGATGGGAAACGCCTTTGTGTGGCGTTATTTACCTCCTGCGTGTTTAAGTACTTCTGCCCCAGGACGCTCTCAGATGAATTTCCTGCAACCTCTTTCCCTTTGCGCGTAACGAGTGTTCGTTGGTAGCTCCAGGGTACTGCGGACGGATCTGTCATTTGTTTTTGTTGCACGCGTGCAATAACCACGGGTTCATCTAGTTTTCGGGCCACATAAGTTCCCTTTGGTACATACATTGTTGTTTCCCTCTTTAAGTGGAACTTCTTGGGGCACCTATGGATAATGGTTTTTCCACTCGACCTCGTGGGAGGTAAAGGACTCCACTCTTCTGAGACGATGCTTTCAATTCAATCGTCTTTTTAGATCTGGTCTCAAGAACTTCAACCTTTTTCCCCATTTTCTCTTGCTTCGGGGTAATCTCAGGCCGCTTCTTTATGTTGGCGATGGCGATTATTGCTTTTAAGGCTGGGTCAAATTCCTTGTCGTCACAAATCATTCCAATCACTGGCCCATTGTTGTGGGCTGGTAATGGGTTGTTTGTCACATTTGGGATGTCTTCATCCGCGAAGACAATCCTCCCTTGATTGATCAATTCTTGCACTGCCTTCTTCAACGTCCAACAATTGTCAGTACTGTGTCCTTCAACACCCGAATGATATGCACAGTATATCCCCCTCTGGTAAGCAGGAGAGTCTGGATTCTGCCTGTTCTGTGGAACGGGCTGCATTAGGTTTTCTTGCCTGAGTTTTGGGAAAAGAGTAGAATACGGCTCCCCAATCGGTGTAAAGCTCATTTTGGGTTGCTCACGGTGGCGGGTGTTATTTGGCCGTGGATTATACTGGTTTGGGTAAGGAGGTTGGCTTCTCTGGAAAGGAGGTGGATTCCTGTTGGCTGGTGGCTGTGGCCGTGCCAGAGGTTGAATGTTCATGACTGCATAAGGGGGAGGCGGAGGAGCATAGGCCATGTTGTGAGGTGTATAGTAATGCTGGGGGGCCCTGTCGGAGAATACCTGTCTTGAGGTTCGATATCTCCTATCTTCTACCGCCGCCATGGCAGTTTCCTCTTTCTTCTTGCTTCTAGGCATCCCTCCAGACCCGCCTTGAATGGCTTGGGAAGTTGCCCGAATGGCCGCTTGACTCAAAATTCGCCTTGTTTTCAAGCCGTTTTCTACCATTTCTCCGATCTTGATTCTTCGGTGAAAGGTTTTTCTATCGCCGACATCATATTTTGAAAGTAGTCCGGCTCTTGAGCTTGGAGAAAAGTCGTGACCATTTCAATTTCGTCCATAGGGGGTTTCACCCTGGATGCTTGCTCTCGCCATTTGATGGCATATTCTCCGAAGCTTTCTGAGGGCTTCTTCTTTAAGTTCAATAAGGAATTCCTGTCCTGGCGCAATATCGATGTTGTATTGGAACTGTTTCACAAAATCTCTGGCCAGATCATCCCGGATGTGCCATCGAGATATGTCTTGATCCATATACCATTCTGATTCTATTCCGACCAAACTTTCTCCGAAGTATGCCATCAACAATTCTTCCCTGCAGCCGGCACCCCGCAATTGATTGCAGTATTTCTTCAAATGAGTAATGGGGTCGCCATGCCTGTCATACTTTTCGAACTTTGGTGTCTTAAAACCTGATGGCAAGTGGACATGCGGGAACATGCATAGATCGGCGTAAGATACACTTTTCTGTCCACTCAGACCTTGCATGTTCTTCAAGCTTTGTTCCAAACTCCTCATTCTTTTTGCCATCTCATCCTGCTCGGGGGCCTTTGGATTTTGGCTTGGTAGAAACTCATATCGAGGCGGCTGAGGATATATATTGGCTGCAACCTGGGTATGGTCCCGTGTAAGCGGTGGTGTTGGGAATGTAAAGGATGCGGAGTCGAAGAAAGGAGCATGTGCGGTGGGATGCGTTGTGACTGGAACTGGCAACTCAACCGACGTTCTTGTGGATGTATCATATGGTGTCATGGGAGGTGGAAGGTGATTCAGAGAGGGTTGTAGCATTAGAATACCCGAACAAAGTAGGCGGGTAATTGATGGGGGTATTGGAAATTCCGCTTGATCTGAGAAGAATTTCAGGGAACCCAGGGATCAGACTCGGGGGCTCTTTCCCGTTGTTCCAATCGTCCAACATCTCGAGCATGCGGCAACGCAAAATTCTATTCTCCTCCAAAGCTGCTGACTCAGTAGCCGGGATGGTTGTCAAGGAGCTTTCTTCCGAAATGGGAATGGTTGATAGGGGGACTTCTGAAGACATGTTGGCACCTCTTTTTGACCTAGTGAAATAGGGATGAGTACTTTCGAGCTGCTAAACTTTTCCTTTGGACCTTGTGAAGTACGAATGTGGTGCCAGATTACCACAAAATCAACCACCTTTTTTACTAAAACCTGGAGTTTGGCAAACAAACGGTTAGTCTGAAACAACATAACAGATAAGTAATCTCACGTTGGGTGTGATGCACTTATACAGGTGATGATGTTGCTACATGTATTCGCTTGCGATGCGTCATTCCGGTTTGTATTTTCCTTCACCTTTATCAATCTTCTTTTTCTTTTAACTTCTCCCCCCCCCTTTTTTTTATTTTTATTTTTTATTTATTTATTTATTTATTTATTTATTTATTTTTTAGTGATGGTTGACTACGTATCATGTCCCCGCATGAATCAGACCGGGCGTAGTTCGGAAACAATAGACATAAGATATGAATGAAATGTTTATGAATTTTATTTCAACAAACTTCAAACTTGAAACACTTGCAAAAGACAACAATGGAGGAAAACTTTTAAAAGGACAAACAAACTCTAAAATAACAGACTCTTCTAAGCATGTTCCAACGCCTCGAATCTTTGCGCCCGGGGGGCGTTGTTTGGCCTTGCTGCAGTTCTTGGTGTAAGATCTTTCTGTATACTCCCCAATTCCGCCATGACTTGGTGGACACATTCCATGATTGAAGAGAAGAGGGCAGGCCGAGGTGTTTGTTCGCAAGTCAAACACTTCATAGTGATGTAGTGTCCGGTTTCATTGATCCTGGTCCTAATCATGTCTTTTTCTCTGAGCGGCTGCCCTATGTGTCGGTTCTTTGCCCCTAAGACTTGAGCGTTGCCGGAGATATGGTCCAAGAGCCTATCTATTTGTCTTTCCATCCGTGCCATCAAGTTGTGGCAACGGTCTCTATCTGCTTTGGCATCCCGGACTTGCCTGAGAGTTCGCTCTCTAAGAGCAGCATTTGCTTTTCTTAAATCAACGATGATTGCATCATAATCTTTTTCTACTTGTTGTAGACGGAGCGCTTCTTGGTGGGCTGCTCTCTTCCACTTTGTTCCGGACTGCAACTAAAGCCGCTTTTGCCTTCTCCAAGTCTTCTTGGTGTTCAAAGGCTTTCCTTTCCAAATCGTTTATCAACATCTCATCACTCCGACTTCTCCTTGACCTTTCTGCGGCCAATTGCATCTCTTGAATTTGAGTTCGGAGTGCTTCTCTTTCCTGCTCCCAACCGGCCCTTTCTCGATCAAAATCAGCCTGTTGTATATCCATGGCAACTTCCAAAATTCCCTTGTCTTCTTTTAAAGTGTTAATGCAAGATTGGAAATCTTGCGCTGTCTCATGTTTAGCCTCCCTTACTCGGGCTTCTACCTCTTTCTCCCAATCTACAACATACTTCACTTACCTTTCTGACCTCTGCTCTGGCATTGATTAGTTGTGGAACCATTCAAGATATGCGAGACTCACTTCTCCCCGTTCTCGATCGGCAACCATTTCGTCGATGTCGGAAAGTCGACTACCGAACCATACCTTTTGTGCATAAGTCTCCCTCGGGGTCTCCTCCATCACAAATTCCCATGTAAACGATCGCATATCCTCAATTGGGGGCCTTTTCTGTTCTCTACCCAACTGCCGCATGACGCGTAGCGGGGCATATGGTTGGAAACCCCTGAAGCCCATTAGTATGTAGAATGGGCGATATGTCGACATATGCATGATTTTGGTGGAAGGGAACCAATAATAATTCCAGGTAAGTTGATCTGCTCTTAAAGAGTTGAGAAATTCTTGCCAAGTCCTCAAATCTTCTGGAAGGTTACAACGGGTGGCTCTGTTTGTATGACAACGAATATAATTCAGCCAATCCGTGTTGAAGTTTATCACAATTGGGTGATGATAGAGATGTTCTACAAACCACATTTGTAATAAGATATTGCAACCTTCAAAATAATCTTGTCCTTCTTGGCACCGAGTTAAGGCCCGGAAGATGTCTCCTAGGATCATCGGAAGAACAGAGTGTGTTCCTCGTTACTCTGTAGATATGAGACCACCGCAGCCAAACGGATTCCGATGCGTCCGCCACGTTCGGGAAAAACCATGGTTCCCAAAAAAGCGATCATAAAGGCATAAATCCTTAAGTCTCCCCAGGCGTCATAATTCAACTGGTTGACAAATTGAGTGTTTGAGAATTTCGCGAACCCATTCTTATCACCAAATCTGTCGTAGAGATAATCCAGTGGCACCCAACCGTTCTCCAAACAACCCATGGGAACCCGCCGTAGACATAACTTTTTCAAGAAATTATTTATACCCATCTGCCTAGGAGCTGCATGTCTCATCTTGTGCAAATCTCTTCCGAGTCCTGTGAGTCCGCCCAATTCTTCCAAAGTGGGTGTCATTTCGCAATCCCGGAATCTGAACACATTGCTTGTTGAGTCCCAAAACTCACTAAAGCTCTGATCACATTTTTGTCCGGTTTTATCATCATGATGTCCGGAAGAAACTTGAGGTGCTTGTGAACTTGATTTCTTTCCCAAGTCGAGAAACTAGTCCACCATTTACAGAGCCGATCTGGGGTCTTGTCTTGGACCATGAACATGGGTGGCATTTCGTCTCTTGCCCTTTTCTGGCCGATTCGTTGCGAGGAAGTCATGCTGATCCTAGAAAAGATAAAAATGAACTTAAGATTTTTTTCAAATTTTTTTTTATTATGTATATAAAAAAACGAATCTTGTTAATACGGCCTTTCAGCACTTGAAGAAGATTTGAAGGCTGTATAAAAGGATACCAGTGTGATGTCTATATTCCATTTTGCGAAATTAGTCCTCCGGCGCCCCTTTTGAGGCGTTTGGCTATTTTTGCAAAATTTCCTAACTCTCGACTAAAACCAAAAAATCTTAATTCTAATATTTTATTATTTTTTTTCCTTTTTTTTAAAAAAATCAGTGTTAGTTGAGCCCGATATGGGTTGCCTACGTATCTCATGTTTGGTGAGAATCAAACTTGCGTAGTTCGAAAATAAAAGAACTAAATCATTTTAAGAAAAACAAACTATTTTTAAACAACATTTCTAAAACAAATTATTTTCAAAGGAACTAAGAAAATTTATTTGGAATTTTTTTTTTTGCATTTTTTTTTCAAAATTATTTTCAAAGAAACTAAACTATTTTTGTAAAATTAAGAAAATTTATTTGGAAATTTTTTTTTTGCATTTTTTTTTTCAAAATTTATTTTTTAAAGAACTAACTATTTTCGTAAAATTAAGAAAATTTATTTGGAATTTGTTTTTTGCATTTTTTCAAAATTTATTTCCAAAGAACTAACTATTTTCCATAAAACTATTTTGACTCTATACCCCGACGTTTTCCACTTCTTCCTCTCTTTTTAACAAACCGATCGGCATTTAAGATCGAAATAAATAAATGCACACAGAAAGATGCAACAAGTTGGTCTTTTTGTTTCAGGTACACCTGTCCTAGACAGGCCCAACCCCTGTGTTGAGCCTCCTAAGTCAAATATGCACATGATGCAAATAAACGTTCCTATCGGGGATCCGGCATAAAGTTTTGTTATTCTAAGTCATCATCCTGTTGGAAAAAGTGTCTAGACTGGCTTTAACTCGAGCGGACAACTCGAGCCGAAGAGTGTCGGTGCACCGGTAGCATGGCTTTCCGGCTTAATTGACAAAACTCTCCGCCTAAACATGTGTGACTACAAAATCCTTCACCGGGTGCCAAGCACCACGGCTATCTTGAGAAAAACGGGCTATGTCCAGCAAATGCCCGGTATTATATTTCAAAAGACTCAGAAGAGAAAAAATGGGTATCGGCACAATTTATATACAGTTCACAAAATATCAAAGCGGTAAAGCAACATTTAGCATATCAAATATAAACATGTAATAAAATCAGATAATAAATAAGCCAGATAAAATAATTATTCGAAGCTCGAATTCTTAAACCCTGAACCGGTGGTTCTGGGTTTGTTTCCCCAGCAGAGTTGCTAGAGCTGTCACACCTCCTTTTGGCGCGCCCGCTACCCGGGGGTAGAAACGTAAGGGAGTTTTTCCAATTTAAGTGACAATATTCGAAACGGGATTATTCTATTTATTTCAGAGTCGCCACTTGGAATAAATTAAGGTGTCCCAAGTCACCGATTCATTCAAATCCCGGATCGAGGAAATTTCGACTTTCCAAATGAAATCTGCGAACCAGAAATTCTAAGTAAGGAATTCTGTTAACCCGAGGGAAGGTGTTAGGCACCCTCGAATCCCGTGGTTCTAGCACGGTCGCTTCAATTATTATAAATGGCTAAAAATTATCTGATTTAATATGCTCATAAATTATATGCTCTAGTTAAACCTCAAAAACCACTCTATTAATTTGAAACCATACCAAAAGAAAAAAAATAATTACAATATATACTCAGATTTTAACAGATAGGGAAATAATAATAAAAGAAAAGTATCCGGATTACTTATTTGAAACCATGCCGGTTTAAAACCGTTGTAAGACTAAACCCCCCAAAAAAAAGAAAAATCAATTTATTTAAAAGCGTATCTCTTAAAATTATTCCCAATTAAAGAACTGTACTTAATGACGTGTTATTTCTTAGCTTTTGACTTATGGCCGGAGATTGAATGAAAAGATGTGAACTAATGGAAAATCGACCAAAATATACGACATAGAGATTAATTTGTCTTGGTTAATTATTTAGCCGTGAGGTTGTCTACTTTGGATTTCGCTATCCTTAATATGACATTAATTGACAAAATCGAAATTATATGATTAAAGTGACTAACATTGTTATCTAAAAGCATTGTCTAACTTATCCTTGCTTGCTTAATTATGAATAGACCTCAAAAGAAGAAGAAAAATCCAAAGTAAAAGAAAATTTGAAATGATTCCAACCATCTTATATTAATAGCTAAACTTTAACCGAATCAACATCTTGAACATGCCTAAACTACTTAACTTTAACAAATTGCCTATGTAAAATATCGAAGGGAATCCTAATCCGAATTGGCTAGTTTTACTTACACAAATCCAATCGTATACTAGAAATATAGAAACTAATTGAGCATAAATGAAAACTGATATCTATTCTTATCAATGGTCCAAAATAATCCAAGTTTACAAATACAAGCCTAGCAAGTTTTGTTTCAATCCATACATAATGAGAGTAAGAACTAAGTAAACATACAAGATTAATGCACCCTCAATCTTCTAATGACTAAACTGTACGATGTCTATTTTTTGCTAACAGTTCTTAACTTAACAAGAACAAAACCATTTATGCAGTGGCTTCAAACAAAGATTCAAAGTGGTCTTCCATTTCAATCATGGTACAAGAATAGTCAAGCCCAAGAAATGTGTACCTGGAATGTGACAGTACAAATGGAGGAAGAGAAATCAGAAACAGCTCCAACAGAACAAACAGCAACTCAGCAATCAAACAGAACACCAACAACCAAACAGCAAGTCAACCCAGAAATTAAGCTCAGACCAGACCAGTTTTTTACTTCAAAATAACCAGCAAACCTTTGAAAATATCCACAGACCACTATTTGTCCCAAAGAGCTAGCTTAGTTGAAACCAAAACTATTTGAAGTTGCCCTATACCCCTCTGAAATTCCAGTGGCTTTCTCGGATTTCAATCTGTTCTGCCCTTTCAATTCAACTAACTGTTTTTCTTAGAACTATGTCTCTCAAAACTCAAAGAAAGCTTTCCCAAAAATCCCTGCTCTCTATTCTATGGTAAGACAAAAGGCTAGTGTATCTCTATTTTCTTTCTGCTTTTCAGTGTTTTCTCTCTGTATATCTGTTGTTTCCAGTGGGTGTTTTTTCTGTTGTCCAGATTTTTCAAATGTCTTCAGCTTTTCTGTGAGTCTATGTGTGTCTTAATGTGTGTGTTCCCCCTTCTACTTATAACAGAAAAATTCCCCTGGGACACTCCAATTGTCCAATTAAAAATAGAACTCTGCCCAGCCCATAATATTCTCACTGTTAAACCACTAAATCCTGTCTAAGTATGGGATATTGATACAAAAATGCTAAACACATGGTGCTGATGGGATACCCTGCTGTACAGCAGGTTCCACTAGGTTGTACCATGTGCCTTGCATCATGACTATTAGTTTTTCTGACTACTTAAATGGACTAACAGCTATACCCAATTCCATTCAGATTTTAAAGTTACATGTAAGCTGAAATTTTGATCTAACAGTGATTCAAGGTTTAAACAGGCAAATTCCAACTTACTGTTGTATTGTTCTAAACCTATTTTCATACAACTAGTTGAGGACACTACAAAACAATCAATTATCAAGCTAATCAACAGCTAACTCAAATACACAGAATCAATCAACAAACAGAAAAAGTTTAATTCAGACAAAACAAACCACTGCCCGGGATTTCACACAAACAAATTCTACGAGATTAGACGATGACATTCAATTAACTATAACACGTATCATTGATAACAAATTAATCGATAAAACAGTGATTCTAAAAATCTCGGCCGAAAATGAAACTAAGTATTCGACGACGCTAATCGAAGCGAATACGCATTCGACAACATACGCAATCAAATAAACAACACAGAAGAATAATTGACCAAATAAAAGGTCTTTGAGAAGAAGTGACAATAGGGACGGCCGAAACAAATGAGAAGAATTCAATCAAATACACAAAAACAAACAAACACCTAATTGAAATAAACAGGAAAAAAGAAATTACCTCAAGAGGAGAAGAAATCGAAACCAAAATAGAATCCGGGCCGTTTTGAGCTTGGACTTGAATTTGGAGTCTAACGGACTCTAATTGAGATGTTTTCAAACGAAAACATCCCAATTAAATTCTATTAGACTTCAATTTCCCTTGAATTCGAAGGAAAACCCTAATTTTGAATTTTAGGGTTCATACGGCCGCTTTTTGGGATTTTTGGGCTTCCGGTTGGATTCGAACAAAACCAAAGGTGGTTTGGGTGTGAGGGTGGTCTGGAGGTGCTAGGGTGAGATTTTGGGGCGGTTTGGCATAGATTTGGTTTTAGCTCGAATCTTCAAATGAAGATTCGAGAAGATAGGGAATGATTCGAGGGAAACGGTTTGTGGATTCGTGTTCAGGGTGGTCGGGAGGTTTTACGGTGTTAAAATGGTGAGGTTTGGCCTACCGGAACCGCCGTGGGGCGATTTCCGGCGGCGGTGGACGGTGGCGACGGCGGCGTTATATTTCGTTCTCTGAGGGAGACGAAAATGATGGTGAATTAGGGTTTGGGGGGGTTTAGTATAATTAAATTACAAGAATTAATTTCAACCGTTGGATCAAAAGAATCCAACGGTTCAGATCAAAGGGGGTAATTGGGCTGGGAGATGGATCCGGGTTGGAGGGGTTATTTGAACGTTTGGGCTTGAATCTTTGGCCCAAAACCGATTTTTCTTTATTTCCTCTCCTTTAATTTAACTCCTAATTTAAATAAAAATAAAATCCTAACTACACTAAAAAAAATCAAATCAAATTAGCTAATACTAATTATACTAACAATCGTTACATACAATTAGATGTCAATTAAACATAAAACACACAATTAGGCATTTAAATGCTAAAAAAATGTAAAAGATGAATTATTTTTTGTGATTTTCGTTTTTGTAAGATAAAATTAATTACTCCTAATTTCAAAGCTAGATAAGAAATGTAAGCACGACATATTTTTGTATTTTTTATTAATTTAAACACATATAATCACGTATATACAAATGCAAACAAATACCAAAAATAACACAAAAATTCACAAAAATACACACCATAAAATAGACAATTTTTGTTTTGATTTTGTGGGAGTAATTCATGTTAGGCAAAAATCACGTGCTCACAAGTACGTAATCAACGTGTACTCAGTAATCCACAGAATACCACATAGTAAAGCTAAACTACAGTCCGATACCTACCACGAACTAACAACAACAAGAAGTCACAATTAGCACAGATAATTCAACAGAAAAAAATGCAATGCAATGTATATGACCGCTACAGCGTGTAGCCGATCCATTTAACGTCGACAACGCTCACTGGGGGTGTGTACAGACTCCGGAAGGGGCTCCTTCAGCCCAAGCGCAATATTATATCATCTGTTGCGGCGTGCAGCCCAATCCTTATTTCATCTGCTGTGGCGTGCAGCTTGATCCATCCTCAGTCCACAACATGCATATGAGTCACACAACAGTTCAAATTATTTATTTCCAGGTTCCCGTTCATTAATGATGAAAATACTTAAATTTTTATTTATTTTTCCAAGAACAGGTGACTTAGAATTTCATAATAGTGATTTCAAACTAGGACTGAGAGCAGTGATTAAGCACACCAAGCTATCACATATATATCAATCCCCTAGGGATACTACATGTCGGCACAAGGCCCCAAACATGGCTTACAACCCACAAATATATCTAACACAGTGTGTGTTTCAACCGCATATAACATATTATTCCTATCCGGGAAGGACCAAGTAACAATCCCCAGTCATAAACAATTCTGTACCTGCCATGGGATGCAAGTCACGCTCTAAATAGCGTAACAATGTGATAAGTCGGGGTTTCAAACACTCAAGCCATCATATATACCAACTACTCACCTCTAACTGACCGTGGACTCGTCCGTAATGCCTTTTTCTTTCGTGTTGACCTCCTCGAGCATCAAATCTAGTAAAAACCACAAGCAAATACATAAATATGGGTCAAAGAAACATAACCCAATAAGAAATACTCGAAAAGTACAATAATTTCACAAAGTTGGTAAAACCCGAACCCCGGGCCCACTTCTCAAAAAAATTCCAAACATTATACCAACGGATTCCTCGTCTCGCCACGAATCCGTGCATATAAAATATATCGAAATCGAAGTTCGAATGGCCTCTCAAAACCCAAAAAGTCATTTTTATGATTTAGGCCCTAGTTCTTCACAAATTCTACCCAATTTCAGGAATTTTGATGTTTATTCTAGCATAAAATCATGTTTTTGAGTCAAGAAACTTACCTCCAATGATTACCCATTGATTTCTCTCTTAAGAATCGCCTTAGAAACTTCTTCTCGTTCCAAAATTGGAAGAAAACTTGACCTGCTCATTATAGGTACACTGTTCACGCGTTTTACTGCTCCCAATGGATTCCTTGTGAAATGTTAATGAATTTAGGCTTTTGAATCACTCAATTTGACCTTATAATGAAGGAGATATGTAGGTTTTAAGATTTGCAAATAGTGCAGGTTTTTAATACGCCGTCAGGGGCAGTTTCGTCATTAACCTGAATATCTGGGCAACCTTAGTAAAATGGCCATAAAATCCTCATACGATGTCCAAATTTGATGATTCTTTTCGCTAAGGGTCTATAATTACGATATGGATCTAATGCTTCATTCAAACACTAATCGGAGCTCATTTGATTAATATGATATCATTTATGCTTGAAGAAACGATGTCGAAGCATAAGAAAAACGAGCACAACGCAACCCAAACCTATCCGAAACTCACCCGAGCTCCTCGGGACCGCATACGAACATATTAACATGTCACATATGATCATTCAAACTTAGTTTAACTCTCATATCACCAAAACTAACATCAAAACACCAAATTTACATCGAATTCAAGCCTAATTCTACATCAGACCTCCAAATTCAACTCTGATTGTGCTCCTAAGTCACAAATCATCCCCCGAAACTAGTCGGACCATCAAAAATCTATTTCGAGCCTTCTAACTCATAAGTCAACATTTGGTTGACTTTTCCAAATTATCCTTCTCATAAAGAGACTTATTGTCCCATTTCTACCCAAACTCTATACGAATTACTTCAAATTCTCCAAACACATATAATGAAACCTATAGAAGCATAAAATGGGGAGAACATGGCAGTAACTGCCGTAACGAAGGGTCGGGTCATTGCATCCTCCCCAACTTAAACAAACGCTCGTCCTCGAGCGTATCAAGAGTTGTCCTAGAAGCCAACCAGTAGCTGAATGATCTTACCAACCATATACCCGGGGTGATCCCTCATTACCCTATCTCGCATAGCATCGATAACACAATACAGCCAAACTTTCACAATTCATTTAATCTATAAACCAAACCATACAACCACGTCGCACTTTCCGAAAATCATACACCAGATCAAAAATTAACATCTTAACTCAGAGTAAGCCCGAACCAGCTGTAATACCCATACTTGCACCCTCAGGTGAAAACATATGATATACCACCTAAACCAACCACTTGGAATTATAACTTCTATTCACAGCAGTTGTCCCCAGTAACCAATTACCGGCAGAGAACCTCTTATTAGCTAAAGCATTTTTCCAACACTTTCATATACTGCCAACGATGAATGAAACACGCTATAAATCATAATAATCTCTTAGAGCAACCATTCTTGAAACCACTTCCCATTGACTAATATCAAAACAGATTTCTGGGTGAAACCTCGATACTACCTTTCTAACAAGCTGAGATCAAATACGTCCGTATTCATTAATGAACCCAGCGATCACCTCGAATCCAACACCACTCTGATGATATGATACCTCAATACAAGTCTAAGTCACATCTTACATAATACACGCACCAGTAAGAAACAATCTCAACACACTCAAATTAGGACAATGACTCAAACGAAAGAGATGTACCTCAAGCTCATCGATACCATTCCAATACAAGGTTGAGACCCCGTCTCACATCATAGAAATAGAATGCCTGAATCAACCTTGAAAGGTCATAATTCCCATAGCCTCGCTATAATGCGCGATCCTATCCCACCACCGTTACACCTGAAACACCTCAAGTCGCTATGCTCAAAATCAACAACCACGCACATTTGTTGTCTGAAACCAATGCAATTTTTTACACCCACGGTGAAATAGAGGACACACAACACACAACCCGATAGACCATAACCATTTCTCCATACACCGAGCGACACTCAATTACTCTTCCCGCTAGATTTTCTCTATGAATTCTCAATGGAACCGCACCACATATGCCCATAACTAACAAATCACAATGTCTTATAACATCGAAAAACAACTCAGGGTTAACCAAGCTAACTCAAGCTAAATGTGTAGCCATATCGGCCTGCCAACGAATTTAGTGCCAAGAAGCCTGAAAATGTTTCTTCCACTTCTCTAACTCCTGCCGAAGGCACCAAAAAAATACCGAAATCCACAATATCACCCGGTTACATGCCCGTCCATACAAAATGCATCCAAAAAGTCCCTTACTATGGAACAGTATCAATGATAGCAGCCTCTGCACTGACATCTAACACAACTACCCAATTAAGAAAGTACTCCTTCCTAGCTGTCCACTAGTTCTTTGAAACATAATTCACTCTGCTAAAACATATTCTAACGTACTTCACCACTTAACCCGTGGAATTTTTGGCATAGATCCTAATGCAATAGTTCAAAATCACCGAACACTAAGACAACCAATCTGAATTCCAACATCACATCCAAAATATAACATACCACGCGTAAAGATCCACCATTACCACATAGCATGTACATCAGAACTCCATATAACACACAAATTATCATACCTGATCCCAGTTCCACCGTGCAAATACATGCACCCATCAAGTATCCATTCATTCAAAGAGAGATATGCAAAAATTTCCCTACTCATATAAAACTCTCTTATCTTATCGCTTAAAAGGAATCCCTACACATCTTATGCTCTGCATGTCATACGCATGCCTTGTGCAAATTCTTACAATATTGACATGACAAATGAGATCCGTATACATTCTTAGCCACCGTCGAGACAACAATTCATTAGTTTTATACTCTTGGCAAGGACTATCACCTTATTCTGAACCAAACAATGGTCTTAGCTCTTTACCTTACTTCATATACTCAAATTGCACTGATCTCGAATTCAATGATCTTGTTTCACTCAGTACGAACTACTCGAGCAATAAGCCACTCCAGACATATGTAAGTGTCTCATATGATGCCCTAATCTGCCAATGGGTTACCGATTTGAATGCGGTACTAAAGAAAATGGGCTTTGAAAGGAAATTATCAAATCCTACGCACTAACACAGACTTTCCTTGGAAAACAAGAAGCAAGACATACCACGATGGCATATAGAGAACTACACTCAATACCACACTATTGCGACGTGCAACCCGCTCTAGACCGCATACCCATGGCGGCGTGCCACCCGATCTACACATAACTATCACATAAGAACATGCTCATCGAGCCAAATTTGCTCATTAAAACATAATACCGAGTATCGGTTGTACGCATGCTAAGTGCATGATATCATCCCTAAGGGATATTTAACGTTATAAACTACAAAACTCAAGCACAACTGAGGTGCGATGTACAATTGGAACTTCAAAAGCCAAGATGCTCGTATAACATCATTCCTACATGGATTTTTAACATATAGCAATTTCTCAAGTTGTTTCACACTCACCCAGTGCAATGCATCACTACACGAAACATCTGACAAAGAAACATCAACTAACTACTCCTCCACGAGGACCGCATTACAAAAATGTACACATCTGGCCTGGCATAAGGCCATTATTCACATTAAATTTATCCATCGACTTCAAGCCGATCCTCATCAGACTGAACTGGCCTAATAACCTTTCAAAAGTCCATGATAACTTCCATTTTCTTCATAGAACACAAGAACAACCATCATAATCGGAGTAATCCTCCCTAGTTCACAACCCAATATGCCACGTGCCCTCCAGGCATGAATTCCTCAATTTTTAATTAACGACATCATCTCAAACTTCATACTTGGTTTACATCTGTAATCAATCAAGCGATCACATGTCACACTTATAAAATCTTCCGGTGGAACACACTCCCACAACCTACCACAACAATATCTAGGGCGTACCTCCAAACCACTAGTCGCACTAACGCTGAAGAGCGATCAAGAACCATTAACCAGGACACAACACCGCTCCCAGGTGATGCTGAATACTCCTCCTAGTTATCCTAACCGTCGAAACTTCCTTCCTGTTCGTCCGATCTCTTGACATCTTGTCAAAACTTTTCCTTCACTCGTGCCATTCTCGGCTCAATTTCGGCAATCAAAACTGGTTCGCCATTATACTTTAAGACAGAACCAACATAGCATATAATCGTGCAATTATCTACTCAACGCAGTCTCCCCAACTTAGCTCGAAGCCATATATCACAACTCACTATACTCATAACGCGTATGCTTCATTGTTGTCGTAATACCATAATGAGATTAAACTTTCTTTTTCATAAGCTTGTGGAAACACAAATCATCTGGAATTTTAACTTTTCTGCATTTTTCTTGCATTCACCCATATAACAGTTAAGCCTATTTTCTAGGTGTCCAAATGTTTACTAAGTCCCAAATTTTTCAAAAATTACGGTAGAGTTTCCTTTGTAATTGGGCCTATCCACCTGCCAGAGATTCACCAAAACCATCCTAACAACACAACTACAACTTAACAAAATATCACAACGTATATCAACAACATTAATCTCAATACTACCTATATTACATTATCAAAATTGATACATGGATATGCGTTGTACCTATTCGAATCATGACACATAGAAAATACCTTTCAATTACACCTTGGATTTTCTAACATACACATAAGGACACCCCACAGGAGATACCCCACCTGCTTCACCTCGATTTAGTATTTCAGCATGCCTTCCACAATCATATACATTACACGGTCATATAGTCATCCTGGTCTGAACTCAACCTACAACATGCTATGTACTTCACTTCCAACTAGGGGAACTGAAAAGATTCTCCACGCACCCACAACTCTGGGCAACACATCCAATCACAAGGGAAATCAAATGCTTAATGGTCCAGCTATCATCTGTCAGTCCTTCTTCGACACTTCCAAGTCATATGGATACACCTCACAGCACTAACTTACTCATCACGTTGATATCCGACCGCCATCCCGGCTAATAAGGACATTACCGAACCCATAAGTTAAAAGCACTTACTCGCATAATCAGCACTTCGGTGCTCAAGTCATAGGCAAAGATTCGGCCTCAAGTCCTCCAGACTGGCCCAACATAAACTTATGGAGATTACATCATGCCCCTCGATCGGGGAGTCACAAGCCATCGATGCAGATGTAGTACTGAATGCTCGCGTGCGCATACAGACGTGTGGAATGAACTTTCAAGAGTTATATCTCAAGCTGAATCAAATACGCACGATAAGAATTCCAAGAAAGTGAAGTGTTTCCTAAAGTTCTGTAGCCTCCAAAGATACGGACGTCTACGTACCGATCCGCGAGAGCCTACTAAACCGGCACATGACTCGCGAGTCCTAGTAACCTAGGCTCTGATACCAACTTGTCACGACCCAAATCTGGTCGTGATGGCACCCAACCCTAAAGTTAGGCAAGCCAGACCAACAACTGTTTCCAATTAGAAAACCTGTCTAAGTTCCCGTTCATTAATGATGAAAATACTTCAATTTTTATTTAATTTTCCAAGAACAGGTGACTTAGCATTTCATAATAGTCATTTCAAACTAGGACTGAGATTAGTGATTAAGCACACCAATCTATCACATATATATCAATCCCCTAGGGATACTATATGTCGGCACAAGGCCCCAAACATGGCTTACAACCCACAAATATATCTAACACAGTGTGCGTTTCAACCGCATATAACATATTATTCATATTCGGGATGGATCAAGTCTAAATCCCTAGTCATAATCAATCCCGCACCTGCCATGGGGTGCGAGCCACGCCCTACTAGCGTCACAATGTGCTAAGTCGGGGTTTCGAACCCTCAGGCTACCATATACACTAACTACTCACCTCTAGCCGGCCGTGGACTCATCTGCGATGCCTTTTGCTTTCGAATTTTCCGCCTCGTGCGTCGAATCTAGTCAATACCATAGCAAATACATAAATATGGGTCAAAGAAACATAACCCAATCAAAATTACTCGAAAAATGCAATAATTCACGAAGTTGGTAAAACCTGAACCCCGGGCCCACTTCTCAAAAAATTTCTGAAAATCATATCAATGGATTCCTCGTCTCGCCATGAGTCCGTGCATATAAAATTTATCAAAAACGGAGTTTGAATGACCTTTCAAAACCCAAATATTCATTTTCATGATTTAGGCCCTAGTTCTTCACAAATTCTACCCAATTTCAGGAATTTTGGTGTTGGTTCTAGCATAAAATTATATTTTTGAGTCAAGCAACTTACCTCCAGCGATTACCCATTGATTTTTCTCTTAAAATTGCCTCTGAAGTTTCTTCTCGTTCCAAAATGGAAGAAAACTTGACCTGCTCATTATAAGTATACTATTCACACGTTTTACTGCTGGCAATGGATTCCTTGTGAAATTCTAATGAATTTAGGCTTTTGAATCACTCAATTTAACCTTATAATGAAGGAGATATGTAGGTTTTAAGATTTGCAAATAGTGCAGGTTTTTAATACGCCGTCAGGGGCAGTTTCGTCATTAACCTGAAAATCTGGACAACCTTAGTAGAATGGCCATACAATTCTCATACGATGTCCAAATTCGATGGTTCTTTTTGCTAAGGGTCCGTAATTACGATACAGATCTAATGTTTTATTCAAAACAGTAATCGGAGCTCAATTGTTTAATATGATATTATTTATGCTTGAAGAAACGATGTCGAAGCATAAGAAAACGAGCACAACGCAACCCAAACCTATCCGAAACTCACTCGAGCTCCTCGGGATCTCATACGAACATATTAACATGTCACATATGATCATGCAAACTTAGTTTAACTCTCATATCACCAAAACTAACATCAAAACACCAAATTTACATCGGATTCAAGCCTAATTCTACATCGGACCTCCAAATTTAACTCTAATTGTGCTCCTAAGTCACAAATCATCCCCCGAAACTAGTCGGATCATCGAAAATCCATTTCGAGCCTTCTAACTCATAAGTCAACATTCAGTTAACGTTTCCAAACTATCCTTCTCAAAAAGAGACTTATTGTCTCATTTCTACCCAAACTCTATACGAATTACTTCAAATTCTCCAAACACATATAATAAAACCTATAGAAGCATAAAACGGGGAAAACATGGCAGTAACTCCCGTAACGAAGGGTCGGGTCATTACATGGCAAAATCGAACAAGTCCTATTTTAGCAGTATACAGATATTCCCCTCGTTTCTTAGAGTCTAATAAAAAGAAACAAACTGAGCCTTCGATTTTGTACATCGACTAGTTATGACATCACCCTTGGTGATGTAGGCAACAGAAGAGACCTAAATGTCGTGTCGATATGGTTCCCAAGATCATTAATGACCGTCAGTTGATGGTCGGCTAGTACCTTCGAACTGTCGCTGTGAATCCTTAAATAGGTCTTCTTTTCACTTATTTAAACTTTGCTTTGAATCTTCCTTGCACTAATCTTCAAAATCCTTCTAAGTTTTTCAAGTCTTTATGCAGATCTCCAAAGTTCTTCATGTCTTATCAAGTATCTCCGTTCTTGCATAGTTTCTAGGACTCGTTACCATCATTTTTTCAAAACTACAAGGTGAAATACATAAACAGCCCCTTTAAGTTATCCCCAGAGATCACATGAACAACTCAAATGACCCCATTATCAATTAGGCAGCTCTTCTCATATTAATGTGCGACCTCATGAACCCCTAACACTAATATGGAAAATTATTTGCTTCATATTCACTTTTGTGCGCGTGAAATCCTTAAAAATAAGATTTTTCTTCATCTTTTTTAAAATTAACCTTATTTCATGTGGATCCCACTTACCTTCATCTTCACATTTCTCCTTCATTAGATTTTTTGCCTTCCATGAAAAACAACTAGATTAAAGAGTTTCTTCCAAATTATGGTAAATGAAAAAAACATAACATAAGCATAGACTTTTTGGAAAAATCACATATCAGTAAATTTTCTCGTTGGAAAAAACTATTAGGTTTCCGAGAGAAGAGCTACTGGTAAATATTCTAATGCTCATGGATAAGAAAAATTAAGACCCAAAATCTAATAATTTTTGGGGGGTCTTTACTTCTTTGGATTTCTAAGAGAAGAACTTTTAGGGAAGAAATAGATGACTGGAGAGAGGTAGTTAACATCAGATTTCCTTATATATAAGCATTTGTCTTCAGATTTAGAGTGGAACGGCTAATTCCATTATATTTGTTGGATGGAATCCGACTGAGGAGAAGAACTAAAAGGGAAGGAAGGAAAGAATTGGATCAGTGGGTTTGGGAAAGCTTGGAAGAAAGAAGAATAAGAAGAAGAAGAAGAAGAAAGGGGGGGGGGGAGTGATTGTCTTTTCTTTACTTTTAAAAATACACGTGTTACTTTATAACGCATTTTTTCCACATCAGCGCGATTGTATTTCACGCTTGTGATCTTTTGGGCTCGAGTGTCCACGAGATCGCACTTCAGTCGAAGAAGAGGTGTCTAATTAATAATGGGTCAAATTGATGTGTTCATATGATCGTTGTGGATAACTTAAATGGTCCATTTATGTATTTTTCCAAACTATATATCTCATCTCTTTCTTTCCCTAAATCCAAATAATTAAAGATGGAAAAAACATTAAAATTCGTTTCTCAAAAGGAGAAAGCTTCTTTATCGTGCCCGCTCGGCCGGCTATAAACATTGGAAGAGCCACGCATCAAGGATTATGTTCCCGGGGTGTGCGATCTTACTTCCATTTTCAAGGTTGTGAAACCCTCGTCGGTCTCTGGCTGATGTTATACAATGTCAATATATATGCTCGATAGCTGAGGGAGACCTTAAGCATGTGAAGAAAATTTTCCATTTGGAAGGCAAGGAGGTGGTGATTCCGACCCCCGAAGAGGACATCATCACTTACGTGAAAGGATTCTTTAAGTGTTAATACTTACCTATTTACCCTAGGTCCTGTCGACCACATTATCCTCGATTTTTGCCTCTAATACCAAATAACGCTAGGCCAGATCCATCATTCTTTTCTTGCGTATTGTCATTTTGCTTCGATTCTTCGTGAGCAAAGTTGAGGGCATTACTTTTACCATCGACCATCTTTTTAGACTGTCTCTACCGAAGCGCATAAATAAGGCTTCAACGTCGGGCCACCAAGGTGCTATTCTCGAGCATATATCAGGACAAGGATCGAGGATGGATGGCCCGATTTGTCCAAGTGATAACTTCCGACATAATTCCGATCGAGAAGATGCTATTCCCCGAAGAGTGGAACATGAAGCGTAAGTACAAATCCACCTACAACTTTTGTTTATTGTTTTGTTTCTTTTTCCCTTTCTTATTGATATCCTTTTCTATGATGTAGAGATGTCACGGACCAAATCCGGTCGTGATGGCGCCCAACAATCAAGCTAGGCCAGCCAGACCAACAATTATTTTTCACAGAAAATATCAGTCCCAAATGGACAACTCGAGAAGAATATATGAGTCAAAGAAACTCCAATAATATAATACGAACAAAATACTAACAAGTGCAAAATCGAACTAACACTCCCAAAGATCTGGAGTCACAAGTCTAGAGCCTCTAAACAAAATCGAATAGTGATAGAGAATATTGTATGAAATACTCAAATCTGAACATAAAGTAATAGCTGAAAAGAGATGACAAGCTAGGTTCTGCGAACGTCGGCAGCTACCTCAGCAACTCGGATAAATACTCATAAAAGCTGGAGTGCTCGTCTATCCCTCATGTGTACCTAAATCTGCACATAAAGGTGCGGGGAGTAGGGGTGAGTACTAAGTACTCAGTGAGTAATAAATATATACAAGTAGCTGAAAGCAAGAAATCCACAGAATACCACATAATGAAGCTAAACTACAATCTGATCCTCCTACGAACTAGCAACAACTGTACAATACCATTATCACAGATAATTCAACAGATAAAGATGCAATGCAATGCATATAACCGCTACGGCGTGTAGCCCGATCCATTTAACGTCAGCGGCGCTCACTAGGGGTGTGTACAGACTCCGGAGGGGCTCCTACCGCCCAAGCGCAATACTGCTGCAGCGTGCAGCTCGATCCTCATATCAACCGCTGCGGCGTGCCGCCCGATCCATCCTCAGTCCACAACAAGCATATAAGTCACATAACATCTCAAATTGTGTATTTCCAGGTTCCAGTTTATTTATTATGAAAATACTTTAATTCTTATTTAATTTTCCCAAAACAGGTGACTTAGCATTTCAATACGGTGATTTCAAACCAGGACTGAGATCAGTGATTAAGCAAGTATAGCTATCACATATATAACTATCCCCTAGGGATACTACAGGTCGGCACAAGGCCCCAAATACGGCTTACGGCCCACAATTATATCAAACACAATGTTTTTCAACCACTAATATTATATTATACTCATTCGGATTGGACTAAGTCTCAATCCCCAGTCACAATCAATACTGCACCTGCCTGGGGTGCGAGCCTCGATTTGGGGCGTGACAGGTAAGCCAGGGTTTCGAACCCTCAGGCTACCATATACACAAACTACTCACCTCTAACCGGTCGTAGACTCGTCCGCGATGCCTTTTCCCTTCGAATTTTCCACCTCGTGCATCGAATCTCTAAATTGAGCTCCATAACCAGCACACATCTAAATGTAACCCTCATTTCTACATTCATCCTACCAAGATAGTGACGCCAATGATTAATCTTTACATTGGAATAGACATATGAACCAACAATTAACCATTTGAGTATATTTATATGAAAAACCTGAATGTAGCAGATAAAGAGACATCGAAAGACTTCATATTCCCTTCAATGGAGACATCAAACTTCAGAAGCAAATCTTGTCTTAATTTTAAATAATATATCGTCTGTAGGCTTCTCGTCCCAAGTTGCAACCTTGCATTCTCAATTCTTCTTGTCTATGATAGTATCAAAGAAACAATCCAAGAATAAGGCACCATTAGCAGAGGATTTCAAAGGCCAGCAAGAACTCAACGATGGGAGTAGAGAACGAGACCTAGTAGAGTTGTATCACGGGAGCCGCCGTTGTGGGTCGAATTTATTTTGTTTCACGTATTTAAAAGTTAGTCATTAGGTTAAAGTTTTATTCTTTAATTATAATTGTCGTTAATTGCTTATTAATATTGCAATATAAAAACACCATCATAAAGATCAAAATCACGCCTACCGTCCAGAATTCGTCAAAATTCAACCTTAGCCAATTCAAGCCTAAACCTACACCCAACCTCCAAATTCGATTCTGATTGCTCTCCTAAATCATAAATCATTCCCCAAAACTAGTCGACTCATCAGAAATCCATTCCGAGCTTTCTAACTCAACGGTCAACATTCGGTTGACTTTTTTTCCAAACTAACCTTCCCATAAAGAGGTTTATTACCTCATTTTTAACCGGATTCTATCCGATTTACTTCCAACTCTCCAAACACATATAAATGAACATATGAAATTATAAAATGGAGGAAATGGGGCGGTAATTCCCGTAACAACGAATAGGGTTGGTACATTCTCCCCAACTTAAACAAACGTTTGTCCTCGAGCGTATCGAGAGTTGCCCTAGAAGCCAACCAGTAGCTGAATGATCTTACCAACCATATACCCGGGGTGATCCCTCATCACCCTATCTCGCATAGCACCGATAACACAATATATCAAAACTTTCACAATTCATTTAATCTGTAAACCAAACCATACAACCACGTCGCACTCGGAAAAGCATAAACCACATCATAAATTCACACCTGAACTCAGAGTAAGCCCGAACCAGCTATAATACCCATACTTTCACCCTCAGGTGAAAACATATGATATACCGCCTAAACCAAACACTTGGAATCATAACTTCTATTCACAACTGTTGTCCCCAGCAACCAATTACCGGCAGAGAACCTCTTATTAGCTAAAGCCTTATTTCCACACTTTCCTATACTGCTAACGATGAATGAAACACACTATAAATCGTAATCATCTCTCAGATCAACCACTCATGAAACCACTTCCCTTAACTGATATCACAATAGATTTACGGGTCAATCCTCGATATTATTTTCGTAACATGCAGAGATCAAATATGTATGTATTCATTAATGAACCCAACGATCACCTTGAATCCAACACCACTCTGGTGATATGATACCACGATACAAGTCTAAACCACATCTTGCAACGCACCAGTAAGAAACAATCTGAACACACTCAAATCAGGACAATGACTCAAACGAAAGAGATGTACCTCAAGCTCATCAATACCATTACAATACAAGGTTGAGACCCCGTCTCACATCATAGAAATAGAATGACTGAAACAACCTCGAAAGGTCATAATTCCCATAGCTTTCGCTATAATGCGCGATCCTATCCCAATACCGTTACACCTGAAACACCTCAAGTCGCTATGCTCAAAATCAACAACCACGCACATTTGTTGTCTGACACCAATGCAATTCTTTACACCCACGATGAAATAAAGGACAAACAACACACAACCCGATAGACCGTAACCATTGCTCCATACACCGAGTGACACTCAATTACTCTTCCCGCTCGACTTTCTCTATGAATTCTCAATGGACCCGCACCACATGTGCCCATAACTAACAAATCACAATGTCTTACTACATCGAAAAACAACTCAGGGTTAACCAAGCTAACTCAAGCTAAATGCGTAGCCGTATCGGCCTGCCAACAAATTTAGTGCCAAGAAGCCCGAAAAGTTTTCTTCCACTTCTCTAACTCCTGCCAAAGGCACCAAATAATACTGAAATCCACAATATCACCCGGTTACATGCTCGGCCTTATGAAACACATCCAAAACGTCCCTTAATACGGAACGGTATCAGTGATAGCAGCCTCTACACTGACATCTAACACAACTGGCCAATTAAGAAAGTACTCCTTCCCAGCTATCCGCTAGTTATTTGAAACATAATTCACTATGCTAAAACATATTCTAACGCACTTCACCACTTAACCCGTGGCATTTCTGGCATAGCTCCTAATGCAATAGTTCAAAATCACCGAACACTACGATAACCAGTCTGAATTCCAACATCACATCTACAATATAACATACCAGCTAATAAAGATTCACCGCTATAACGTAGCATGTACATCAGAACTCCATATGACACACACATCATCATACCTGATCCCAGTTTCCACCGTGCGAATACATGCACCCATTTGATACCTAATCATTCCATGACAGATACTCAATGTTTACCTGTGCTACCATGCAAACCCGAATACCACTAGTGGACCCAACAAGAGCATGCCACAATACTACTGAAATTTAATCAATTTAATCATATTACCTTTTTCTGAAACACATACTCGCGTCAACTCGCTATGATTAGCAACACTATTTCCTTGGACATATGAGGGTCATTCAGCCTAATCATATGAAACTCTATTATTAAATCGCTTAGAAGGAATCACTACACATTCCATGCTCTACATGACATACACATTCCTTGTGCAAATTCTTACAATGCTGACATGACGGATGAGATCCGTATACATTCTTAGCCACCGTCGAGACAACAATTCATTAGTTTTATACTCTTGGCAAGGAATATCACCTTATTCTGAACCAAACAATGGTCTTAGCTCTTTACCTTACTTCATATACTTAGATTGCACTGATCTCGAATTCAATGATCTCGTTTCACTCAGTACGAATTGCTCGGGCAATCAGCCACTCCAGACATAAGTAAATGTCTCATATGATGCCCCAATGTGCCAATGGGTTACCGATTTGAATGCGGTACTAAAGAATATGGGCTTTGAAAGGAAATTATCAAATCCTACAGACTAACACAGAATTTCCTTGGAAAACCAGAAGCAAGACATACCACGATGGCATATAGAGAACTATACTCGATACCACACTGTTGCGGCGTGCAACCCGCTCCAGCTAGCATACCCATGGCGGCGTACCATCTGATCCACACATAACTATCACATACGAACATGCTCATCGAGCCAAATTTTCTCATTACAATATAATACCGAGTATTGGTCGTAGCTAAGTGCATGATATCATCCCTGAGGGATATTTAACGTTATAAACTACAAAACCCAAGCACAGCTGAGGTGCGATGTACAATTAGAATTTCAAAAGCCAAGATGCCCATATAACATCATTCCTATGCGGATTCTTAACATATAGCAATTTCTCAAGTTATCTCACAACTCACACGGCGGAATGCATCATTACGCGAGATATCTGACAATGAAGCATCAACCTAACTACTCCTCCATGAGGACCACGTTACAAAAGTTCACACATCTGGTATGATATAGATCCATTATTCACCTTAAATCTATCCACCAACTTCAAGCCGATTCTGATCATACTGAACTAGTCTAATAACCTTTCAAAGGTCCATAATAACTTCCTTTTTATTCATAGAACACAAGAACAACCATCAAAATCGGAGTTATCCTCCCTAGTTCACAACCCAATAGGCCAAGTGCCCTCCAGACATGAATTCCTCAATTTAACGACACTATTACAACCTTCATACTTGGTTTACATCTTTAACCAGTCAAATGACTGCATGCCACACTTGTATAATCTTCCAGTGGGACACACTCCCACAACTTACCGCAACAATATTTGAGGCGTACCGCAACAATATTTGGGGCGCAACAATAACATATTGGGTCTTAGTTTCCATGATATAGAAGAGATAATTGATGTATTAGCAAACATACTGGACATCCTTGGAAGAAATTAATGATCATGGGCTTGGCAGTAATAGTAATCTTGGACTTGTCGAGAGCTAAGTTGATATTGAATGCCAAATTAAAGGTAAAACAACGGATCTGAATTTTCTGGTCTAGAGTTTTAATTTACGTGTTGTTCAGTTGGATTGTTGAGGATCATAATGAAATTAAAATAGTAATATATGCATATGGAGTACTGCTAGTTTAAGTTAATATAGATTTGTTGGAGGGATTATATTAGGGGTATAAGTATTGTATATACTTATTCCTTCTCAGTGTTTACATCAAATAATCATATGTTTAAATGATGCGATATAGTGTATAGTAATGCTAGTAATTAATCATGAGTAAGTGATGGTAAAAAAAAGATTAAACACATACCACTGGCGTACTGCTTTAATTTCACATTGGATCAGTACTCACTGGCTTATACTGCCTTCAAGCATCAAATAATTCAGTACACTGAGAAAGAAGCATTCCTTGTTCTTTTTTTTTTCTTTTTTTCCGATGTGGACGAATTTCGTTCTCATGTATGCAAGTGTTTCCTAGTCTCTGATGTCTATGTCTTTTTCACTCACCAGGACACAACACCGCTCTCAGGTGACGTTGAAGATAATACTAATTTATCTTAACCATCGAAACTTCTTTCCTACTCATCCGATCTCTTGACATCTTGTCAAAAATTTCTTTCACTCGTATCATTCACGATCCAGTTTCCACAATCAGACTTGATTCACCAGCCTGCGTCAAATCAGAACTAACTTAATACAAAGCCACAATATCCGCTAAACAATAGCAAGCTCCCCAACTTGGCTCGAAGCCATATATCACAACACACTATATTCATAATGCATATGCTCCATTGTTGTCGCAACACCATGGTGAGATTTCACTCTTCCATAAGCTTGTGGAAACACAAATCATCTGGAATTTTAACTCTTCTGCATTTTTTTCTTGCATTCACCCATATAACAGTTAAGCCTATTTTCTAGGTGACCAAATTTTTACTAAGTCCAAAATTTCTCAAAAGAAATTTGGCAGAGTTTCCTTTGTAATTGGGCCTATCCACCTGCCAGAGAATCACCAAAACCATCCTAACATCACGGCTACAACTTAACAAAACATCACAATGTATATCAACCACATTAATCTCAATACTACCTGTATTATATTATCAAAATCGATACAGGGACATGCGTTGCACTTGTTTGAATCATAACACATATAAAGTACCGCCGATTGTTTTTTTCTGAGTCTGAACTCATACCGCCACACGTATTGCACTTAACTTTCCAACTAGGAGATACGACAATATTCTTCACGCGCCCGGAACTTAGGGTTACGCAACAGATCGCAATATGAATGAATCGCTTAACAGTTCATCTATTATCCCACAAACTTCTTCGTCACTACCGAGATCACATAGATACACCTCACAACACTAACTTACTCATCACGTGGATATCCGATCGCCATCCCCGCTAATAAGGACATTATCGAACACATAAGTTAAAAGTACTTGCTTGCATAATCAGCACTTCGGTGCTCAAGCCGTAGGCGAAGATTCGGCCTCAAGTCCTCCAGATTGGCCCAACATTAACTCACGGAGATTACATCTCGCTCCTCAATCGGGGAATCTCTAGCCATCGATGCAGATGTATTACTGAATGCTCGCATGCGCGTACAAACGTGTGGAAGGAATTTCAAGAGTTATTTCTCAAGCTGAATCAAATACGCACGATAAGAATTCCAAGAAAGTGAAGTGTTTCCTAAAAGTTCTGTAGCCTCTCGAGGATAGATACGGACGTCTACGTACCGATGTGCGAGAGCCTACTAAACCGGCTCATGACTCGCGAGACCTAGTAACCTAGGCTCTGATACCAACTTGTCACGACCCAAATCCGGTCGTGATGGCGCCCAACAATCAAGCTAGGACAGCTAGACCAACAATTATTTTTCACAGAAAATATCAGTCCCAAATGGACAACTCAAGAAGAATATATGAGTCAAAGAAACTTCAATAATATAATACGAACAAAATACTAAGAAGTGCAAAAACGAACTAACACTCCCAAAGATCTGGAGTCACAAGTCTAGAGACTCTAAACAAAACCGAATAGTGATAGAGAATATTGTATGAAATACTCAAATCTGAACATAATGTAATAACTGAAAAAAGATGAGAAACTAGGTTCTGCGAACGTCGGCAGCTACCTCAGCAACTCGATATGACTCTGTAAAAGCTGGAATGCTCGTGTACTTCTCCTAAGTACCTGAATCAGCACACAAAGGTGCAGGGAGTAGGGGTGAGTAGTAAGTACTCAATGAGTAATAAATATATACAAGTACCTGAAAGAAAGAAATCCACAGAATACCACATAATGAAGCTAAACTACAATCCGATCCTCCTACGAACTAGCAACAACAATACAACACAATTATCAGAGATAATTCAATAAATAAAGATGCAATGCAATGCACATAACCGCTACGGTGCGTAGCCCGATCCATTTAACGTCCACGGTGCTCACTAGGGGTGTGTACAGACTCTGGAGGGGCTCCTACAGCCCAAGCGCAATACCGCTGTGGCATGCAACCCGATTCTCATATCAACCGCTGCGGTGTGCAGGCCTATCCATCCTCAGTCCACAACAAGCATATAAGTCACATAACAACTCAAATTATTTATTTCCATGTTCGAGTTTATTTATTATGAAAATACTTTAATTCATATTCAATTTTCCCAAAACATGTGACTTAGCATTTCAATACGGTGATTTCAAACCAAGACTCAGATCAGTGATCAAGAAAGGATAGCTATCACTTATATAACTATCCCCTAGGGATACTACAGGTCGGCACAAGGCCCCAAACACGGCTTACAGCCCACCATTATATCAAACATAGTGTTTTTCAACCACAAATATCATATTATGCTCATTCGGGATGGACTAAGTCTCAATCCCCAGTCACAATCAATCCCGCACCTGCTACGGGGTGTGAGCCACGCCCTACGAGACAAAGAAAAGAAGAATGAAGATGTCTCCTTTGAGTTGGTGGATCAACAAACTACTCACCTCTAACCGGTCGTAGACTCGTCCGCGATGCCTTTTCCCTTCGAATTTTCCACCTCGTGCATCGAATCTCTAAATTGAGCTCCATAACCAGCACACATCTAAATGTAACCCTCATTTCTACATTCATCCTACCAAGATAGTGACGCCAATGATTAATCTTTACATTGGAATAGACATATGAACCAACAATTAACCATTTGAGTATATTTATATGAAAAACCTGAATGTAGCAGATAAAGAGACATCGAAAGACTTCATATTCCCTTCAATGGAGACATCAAACTTCAGAAGCAAATCTTGTCTTAATTTTAAATAATATATCGTCTGTAGGCTTCTCGTCCCAAGTTGCAACCTTGCATTCTCAATTCTTCTTGTCTATGATAGTATCAAAGAAACAATCCAAGAATAAGGCACCATTAGCAGAGGATTTCAAAGGCCAGCAAGAACTCAACGATGGGAGTAGAGAACGAGACCTAGTAGAGTTGTATCACGGGAGCCGCCGTTGTGGGTCTAATTTATTTTGTTTCACGTATTTAAAAGTTAGACATTAGGTTACAGTTTCCTTTCTTTAATTATAATTGTCGGTAATTGCTTATTAATTTTGCAACATAAAAACACCATCATAAACATCAAAATCCCGCCTACCGTCCGGAATTTGTAAAAATTCAACCTTAGCCAATTCAAGCCTAAATCTACATTGGACCTCCAAATTCGATTCCGATTGCTCTCTTAAGTCATAAATCATCCCCCGAAACTAGTCGACTCATCAGAAATCCATTCCGATCTTTCTAACTCATCGTTCAATATTCGGTTGACTTTTTCCAAACTAACCTTCCCATAAAGAGGTTTATTGCCTCATTTTTAACCGGATTCTATCCGATTTACTTCCAACTCTCCAAACACATATAAATGAACATATGAAATTATAAAATGGAGGAAATGGGGCGGTAATTCCCGTAACAACGAATAGGGTTGGTACATTCTCCCCAACCTCAGTGCAATTCCTAACCTCGAGAGCTGGATTCGGGACCTGGCTTCGACCTCTTCGTATGCTGAGCGCTCATGGCGTGATTTGGCAGGGGGCTGATAGGAGGCCAAAAATCACGGTAAGCCCCATTTTCACGTATTTGATGATTTTCACTAAAAAAATTCTTTTCATACTCACTTGATTCCCTTTCATACAAGCCTCGGACAAGATGTTGTCATGAGGCTCCCGTCTGGGAAAGAGCAGGTTTCGCTCCTGGCCCCGAAACCGGTAAAGGACAAAAAGAGAAAAAGGATCTCGACCTCCAAAGATCTCATTCGGGATGGACTAAGTCTCAATCCCCAGTCACAATCAATCCCGCACCTGCTACGGGGTGTGAGCCACGCCCTACGAGACAAAGAAAAGAAGAATGAAGATGTCTCCTTTGAGTTGGTGGATCAAAAGAGGTGCACCGAGATCCCAAAGGCCGCTAAGACGGTGATGATCAAAGATGTTCAGTCTGGGACCGAGGGAATCTCAGAAGATGGCCCGAGCAAAGTCCTCGAGTCATCGGAGGATGAAGATTCATTCCATCGTGATAGAAAACCAGTGGACGTACCTGAAGGGTTCAGTTCTGTGGCCCTTTAAAACGAGTGACTCGCTTGGGGCAATAAATGTTAACGATTTGTCGCCCCTCCCCACACTTTCCGAGGGGTAAATTCAAGTAGCCCAGCCTTGGAGTCCCTAAATGTGGCAATGGACTATGAAGGGGTGGACTTTTTCCATGGTTGCTTCACGGGAGTCGAAGATACTTTCGATATGGGTGATGTATTGAGTATCTTCGATGAGGCCCATCGACTTATAAATCAAGTATGACTTAGCTCCCTTTATCATTTATCTCTTTATTTCGTCTTGTCTGACCTTCATTTCTTTCTTCAAAGGCCTTCATGCTTCGTGGGGAAGCATTATCCAAATCTCGGGTAGAGCTAAACCGGTGTGAGCTGACCTTAAAAGGTTTACGGAGGAGAGGGATTCCCTAAAATTTCTCAGTGGGCAAAGAGAAGAGGAGATCAAGGACCTCCGAGCTGAATTGGTAACTGCTCATAAAGGGAAAACCGATCTAATTGAGCAGGTAATGTGAATTTTCGGAAGCTTGTTATATTAATCCAAAAACAATGACTATCACTCCAATCATGCAGGTTCAGCTAAAGGCCAAAAAGATCGAGCACCTTCGCGAGGCGGCCAAGACGAAAGAGGCACTGACATTGGGGTGGAAATAAAACATGGACCGCCTTGCCTCATAGAAAGAGGATGCTCGAGCTCAACTGTCATCGGCCGAATGTTGGCTCCAAAGTATGAAGGAGGAAAATCAAGAAGCTCGAGTCTCGATTGGTCACCGAACACGCAAAGGCCACATCAGAGGCAGTCATGGCCATCTATCGAGCCAATGGTGAAGTTGCTCACCCTCGAGCAAAGGGAATTTCTGATTCTGCTCAAGCTCGAGCCTTCTGCATTGCCCAGCATGCCAAATTCCAATCTCGAAGAGAAACTCTCGAGGAAATTCAGGCTCATCGCTTTGACCTTGCTACTAAGATTGAGAGTGAAAAAGTACTCTAGGCCGAAGCTAGAGCACTGCTTTCTTCTGATGACGATGACTCCAGGAGTGCGAGTGGATTTGAGAGAAGAGAATATGAAGATGAGGCTCTCGGAGAAGATTAGGCACTTATATTTTATTTTTTGTGTAAGACCCCGAGTGGTCTTTGTAAATATTCTTTTTTGCATATATGAGATCCCTTTTCTTTCTGATTCATTTCCAATTTCTATTTTATGAAAACTCTAATTTTCTTTTCACCTTATGATAATTCCGATATAGTTTATATCTTATGAGAATTTAGACTCACTTCGTTGCCTTGCAAAAAAATTTCGAAGTCATATTAGTATAGTCTCTATAATCGAGTGAATACTTGCTCCAACTCGAAGTATAAAAAACCCTTAAGTTTTGGTTGAGTGAGGGTAGATCCTCAAACTCAATGATATAATGGCCCTTAGGCTCTTGTATCGGGCCGATATAGCCTTAAGAAAGTGTCTTTTCCCTTTTTGGCTTAAAAAGTTTAATCATATAAAAATTTGTTATGCCTTAGTGCGAGATAAATCCATACTCATTAGGATTCAGTGTTATCGATGAACTTTATTATGCCTTAGCATAAGTTTGTTCGAGAGTTCAAACGATTTGGTACCTCTTAAGGTTTTTGTAGGTTGACGTTGTCATACCTCCTTTTTACCGCTATTTACTACACCCAGGGAAGTAATATAATAAAAGGAAGGAGTTTTTCCACATAAAGGACAGTCAGAAAGGAATTTATTTATTTAAATTCAGAGTCGCCACATGGGAGGTTAATGGTGTCCCAGTCACCGGTTGAATCCTGAACCAAGGAAATATGACTCTGTTAATAGTCCGCGAACCAAAAATCCGGATAAGGAATTCTGTTAACTCGGGAGAAGGTGTTAGGCATTCCCGGATTCGGTGGTTCTAGCACGGTCGCTCAACTGTTGTATTTGTTTTTCTCTAATTTTCATATATGTTCCACTTTTATGTGTTTTTATTAATAATCTGCTTTTATTATTGAATTTTACAAGAATTGCAACATCGTGAAAATGTATCCCAAACCACGATGTACCAGTACGCCCGTGGCTTTTAACACATTTTGACATCATTGAGATTTGGATTTGGGTCACATAAATGTGCACCCGTATTTGAGAAAGTAATATTATTGTTACTCGCGTCTAAAGCATCTATGCATTTATTTAACTTTCGGAAAGATCGTGAGATTTGTTAAACGATCCTTCCAAGTCTAAATTTCATATAGTAATTTATTTGAGGGCTCCATAATTGTATTTTTAAAGTGGCGAGGCTCGTCTCATCATTTTATTTAAGGTTATTCTTAAAGTATACTGTATTTTCTACTTGTTTTATCTCTAATAACAACGGAAAAACCTTAATTGTTTATCATTTCCTAATAGCTTACATTTAGGCCACAAACTCATAGGAGTTCAGGCCTTAAATTACATTGAACTTAACCGCAACCCATGCAGCAACATCCTGGTCAAATTTATATCTAGCTGAGGCTCGAATTTGGGCCATTCATGTAGATACCAGGCCTAATGGCCCAAAACAATCTAATTTGATATTGTATGGACCAGGCCCGTGTATAGCCATCACACATACTGAATTTAGGCTATTCATTAAGGCCTTGATTCAAAATTAACATACTCAACTGAAGATAATTTTATTTCATTTTTAGATTATTGCAATTTTAATTCGAGTTCAAACTAATTTAGCTACTTAACTAGCAGAAAATTTCCTTTACTTTTAATTCAAGTATACCTATTAATTCTGTTTTTTACCAGTTCTAATATCAATAAAATCGAATCTAGTGAAAAGCTGAGATTTCAAAGTCAAAAATAGACTAGTATTGCCTTATGGAAAATTATTCTAATGAAACATTTGAGGTTATTTCTTTAGACACTAATTACATTAAACAAAATTAATTATAATTATAAACGACTTCAACTAACAAATAAGTTAATATTCAAATAATCATGAATTCAATGTGAGTTATACAGACATTTGCTAACATAACCTTTGACATACGGATTTATACTATATAATCCACAATACTCCTTAACTAACAACTATGAAGTAACAATTTACCTAATGTTTACTTGAATCACTAATAACAGTCCAGATTCAGTCCAGTTTAATTACAAATTTAAACTATTCCTAACGAACACAAGGCTAGTTAATTTCTTCATCAAATATACTCAATAAACATGAAAACAGGAACAGTAAAACAGGAGGAACATATAAACTTCTTCATTTTCCATTTTTTCTTCAATTTTGAACTTACATCACACGAGATGGATTGTGCCTATAAAATAAAGATAAATCGATGAGATTCTAGGTAACAATAGTAAAATTAGGATCAGTAACAAAAAACTGAATAGCAATTAACCACAACCTCAGATCAACATCAGATCCAACAAAGATACCAGCTCAGAAAAATAATAACAACATACAACTCAAACAAACAGTATCAAATGATCTTCAAACTTGATGTGATTAACAAATATAACAGTAATTTATGGATTACTTTGGTATTTTTATTTGTAAATGAATGATTTCTGAAATGAAAGCTTAAATTGCCGAGATTGACACGAAGAAAAATGTGACGACCCGACCCATCGTCACGTGAGTTATCACCCTGTTGTCCCCTTGTTGTGATTCTTCATGTTTATATATTGGTATTTGAGTTGATCGGGTGCAATTGAATTGGTATTGGTTAAAAACAAAGCACATAGCCTCGTAGAGGGAAGCTTGTTTTAGAAAAGTCAACCGGAAGTTAGCTATGTGGTTTGAAGGTTTGGATGTGATTTCCAGTGATTCGGATAGCTTCATGGGATGATTTATGACTCGGGAGAGCGATTGGAATTTGATTTGGAGGTCCGGTGTAGAAATAGGCTTGAATTGGCGAAGTTGGAATTTTGGCGAAATCCGGTTGATGGGTAAGATTTTGATCCGGGAGTCAGAATAGAATTCTGAGAGTTGCAGTAGCTTCGTAAGGTGATTTTGGATATGTGTACAAATTTTCAGGTCATTTGGACATCATTTGGTCAGGTTTTTGATTGAATGTTGCTTTTAGAAGTTATAGTTGAAACTTAGGCTTGAATCATCATGATTTGATGAATTTGTGTTTAAGGACGTGTTTTTATGATTGGAACAAATTCGTATGGTGTTGTGAGATATGCTGGCCTGTTTGGTTGAGGTCCCGAGGGCCTCGGGGTTATTTCGGGTGTTCAAATGGATCATTTTTGTATGGCTAAGGGATCAGATTTTTTGCTGTCATAATATTGCAGAGTTTTTACTCTATGCGATCGCATAGGAGGCCTTGGATGGAGGTGCTGATTTGTTCTCTGTGATCCCGAAAGGGGAGTGCGATCGCATAAGTTTGGATGATTGGTCTCTGCGACCGCGTTAGTGGTATTGCGATCGCATATGAGGATTTTTGGCTAGTTAGAGTTTTCTGCTATGCGATCGCAATAGTGATGATGCGATCGCATAGAAGGATTTCCTGGGCGGACAGAAGGGTTATATAATATTTCACCCGCGAGCAAAACTCATTTTCCACAATTGTTGGGAACCTTTTGGATCTTTTGGATGAGGGATAAAGAGAATTTTATCTAGGATTCGATTGGAGATAAGATTTATGAGCTAATTATGATATTATTGAATATTCATCTATTAAATCTCTGAAATTGGGTATAAAATTAAAGAAACTAAGGCTTGGTTTTTGCTACGTAAAAGTTCGGATTTGGTGGCTCATTTGAACTCCGATTTTAATAAATTTTATATGTACGGACTCGTGGCGAGACGAGGATTCCGAAAATGTGAGTTTCATACTTTTTTGAGAAGTGGGCCCGGGGCTCCGTTTTTGCTAGTTTTGAGATTTTTATTATATTTCGATTGTTTTCGATTGGGTGTTATTCTATTTGCCTATTATGATATATTTGTACCGATTTTGGATAATTTCGAAACGCGTGGAGGCCGGTTTGAGTAGCAAAGGCATAGCGGGCTAGAGTTTTTGCCGGATCGAGTTGGGTAATACTTGTAAATGATGTCTTGAGGGTTTGAAAACCCCGAACTTGCACATCATAGTGCTGTATTGAGGTGACTTGCACACCGGATAACGGGGGTGGGGTAGAGCACCATTGGGGATTGACTTTGTCTGTCCCCCTTAATAAAAACACTACCTAATTGCTTGAAATTGAATTGACACCCTAAAAAAGATATTCATTATCATGAACTAGATTGATTATCATGTTTTGGGCTTCATGCCGAATATTTAAATCCTTCAGGGATTGGTATCACTATCTTGGCAATACTGTGCATATTTTCATCTTAGTGTACAGTTTAAAAATGGTATTTTTATACTGAGTATTTTTATAAGATTTGAAAACTTAAACAAGGCTTTGATGACATTTTAGCTGTGAGCTGTTATGATAATGTTGCCCAAGGGGCTTATGTGCATTCATGACTATGCATGGATCGGGATGCACGCCGCAGCGGGAGTGATATTAATATTGCGCTTGGGCTATAGGAGCCCCTCCGGAGTTTGAACCCCCACAGTGAGCGCATGCGCTTAAATGGATTGGGTTGTACACCACAGCATCATGTGCGTTGCATTCATGCATTGGTTCTACTTATACTACGTGGCATGATATTTAGCACTCATACATTACTGGCATACATATGTTATTTGCTTTGTTGACCATATACTCTGGTGGAAATTGTTAAGGAGTGCTGAGCCCAAGGGGCTGACTTGAGTGCAGACTTGCACTGTTTGATATTGTACCTAGGTACTGAACTGTTAATAGTGAAAGAAGAGATGTTCAAAAGAGATTTCAAAATCTACTTAGATATGTTATAAAGGAATACCATGATAGTGTATTGAAATCTAAAATGTGATTCTGTATTTTATAGCACGAGATAGTGCTTTATGTGGTTTTTCTTTTCTTCAGCATTATTTACTTTTATTACCGCTGAGTTGGATGTACTAACTCGACTCCCTGCACCATGTGTGCAGATTTAGGTATTTGGAAGCTTAGTTAAGCTTTGTGCTGATCTAATGTTTCATTTGAGATCATCGAGGTAGCTGCCTAGCGTCTGCAGGACCCGACATTCCCCCTTTTTACTCTACTGTATTGTTCTTTTCGCGTACATTCAGACTTGTAAATTTATTTTCAGTATTGTTTTGATATTCTGATAGAGGCTCTTGGGTCGTGACCCCCAGGTCTTGGGGAAGTTATGTTGTATTGAGTGATATTCGGGTTGTATATGACTATTAATTCTATTTTAATTTTTCTTACATGCTAAAGATGTCAAATAAGTGATTCTGAGCTCTAAGCTCGAGTTGAGAGTGTATATGGTCGGGCTTGCCTAGCCGTTGGGTTGGACGCAATCACGACCGGGTTTGGGGTCATGACAAAACTAGGCCTCAAGAGTCTTGAGCTGGTTAGTAGTGTCTCGCGGATTGGTACGGAGACGTCTGTATTTATCCTCAAGAGGTTGCAGACCTTTTAGGAAACACTTTACATTCTTGGAATTCTTATCGTGCGTACTTCATTCAGCTTGAGATATAATCCTCAAAATTCCTTCCATACGTCTGTACGCGCACTCGAGCGCTTAGTATTATATTTGACTTGATGGCTTATGACTCCATGATCGAGGGTGAGATATAATCTCCGTGAGTTCATGTTGGGCCAGTCAAGAAGACTTGAGGCATGATCTTTGTCTATGGCTTGAGCACCGAGGTGCTGATTTTGCGAGCTGGTATTATGAAATTTATATGATCAGTATTTTCCATAATTATAGACATGGCAGCTTGATAATGGGTGAGCTGTTAAGTGTTTGATTCTTATTGTGATATGTTGTGTAGCCCCGAGCTATGGGCGTGGAGAATAATTTCATGTCACTTAGTGGAAAGGTAAAGTGCATTATGTGCAGTGGTATGAGTTTAGACTTAGGAAGACTAAATTGGCTGTGCTATGTGCATTATGGTGAAGGTGTGCTGAAATACTAAATCGAGGTAAAGCAGGTGGGTTATCTCCTGCGGGGTGCCCTTAGGTGGGTTGATTCTTATGTGGAATTGCAAGGTGTTTGATATGTGTTATGATTCAAGCAGGTGCAACGCATGTCCATGAATTTTGATAATATAATTCATGTAGTATTGAGATTAATATTGTTGATATACATTGTGATGCCTTGTTGAATTGTGAACGTGTTGTTAGGATGCTTTTGATGATTCTTTGGCAGGTGGATAGGCTTTAATTACAAAGTAAACTCTACCAAAATTTTTGGAAACTTTGGGACTTAGTAAGGATTTTGTCTCCTAAAGAGTAGGCTGAGCTGTTGTGTGAATGAATGCAAGAGTTGTAAAAGAGTTAAAAATTTTGATGATATGTGTCTCCACAAAACTTGTATATGACTTGCGTTTAGTCTCACTATAACATTGTGGCATTATTAGAGTAAAGTGCTAGGAGTTGTTAAGAGTGCCTTGTATATGGCTTTGAGCCAAGTTGGGGAGGTTGCTACTGACTAGCTGATTGCAATGTTGTGTGCTATGTTGGTTCTGTCTCAAAGTAGGTTGGCGAATAAGTTCTGGTGGCAAAAATTGAGCCGGGAATGGCGAGTGTGAAGTAAAATTTTGATAAAGGTTATATGGTGCGTTGTAGATGTGAAGAAATATTAGGATGTTTTGAGTCATTGTTGATAAAGAATGCTCAGTGCATCAGAAAGATGGTTGTCTGTATCTGTATGAAATCATGTTCTGCGGTATCAGAGTACTAACAAGGCATGAGTGGTTTTGCGTAATAAGACAGGTGAATTACAGTCAAATAAGGGTGAATGACCTCCGAAATGGTTTTGCGATGTTCAAGATGTTGCATGGAGCAGTCATGTATCTTACGAATTGTCTATGTGGCTAAAGACTGTGTTTTCATTAGAAGAGATCAAGATGTGTTATGTTAATTATGGGATTCTATGTATCTATATTGGAAGGTAATGATAACAAATTCAGAATCGCATGAAGTTCTTCAAAATAAAGTATTATAGAATGTGGTATTTTTGGGAAACATCTGAGAGAGTATTCAGTGGCCTATGGGTCTTAGACCGTGTGGTCTTATGTACGAGTCTCGTGTGGTAACCTGAGTTGAGGTATTATGGTACTACATCAAAGGAGACTATTAAATTGAAGTTGAATTAGGGAGGCAATTGGGTTTTATGGAACCGTTCGATAATAAACGGAAATGACATGATAAGGATATGATTAATTCTTGGTATGTGTTCGAGGTACTGAGTCTTATAGGTATTGTGCAGCAAAGTTCTTGCGTGCTGGCAGTTCCTTAGCCTGATTTGGGTAGAAGGATTCAGTACTGGCAATTTAGCTTATGCAATGGGGTTGGAAGAAGGAGTTCGTGATGTGTTTTACCGTGGTTTGAAAATGAGTTTGTTTCCTCTTGGTATGCAAAGAATGGTGTGTGTAATAATTTTCTCCTGTATGGGATCATAAAAGTTCTTGACTAGTTGAGTTCGTCGATGTTTACGGCACATTAGAGAAATGAAAGTTCCCATGTTATCTTGGTGTGGAATAGTCTATGTGATATGTTATGGGAAGTTGATATTTGCGTGTTCAAGGTTTTGATTCAGTTCATAAAATAATGAGAAGTCATTAAATTCTGGAGCAGCACGGGCATTTGTATGTGAATAAAAAATCGATCTCCTAATGATTAAAGGAAAATGGTAAGCTATTCTAGTGATTTACGGGGGAATATGTTCAAAAAGGGGCAAGGTAATGTAAACTGATAATATCTGGAGGTATTGAGGTATTCTCTTATTGAATCGACTCTGATGAGTGAGTCGTTGGTGGTATAGGGAAATTTATGAATGTCTTTCATGGAATGAATGGATGCTTGATGTGTTTTATATATTCGTACGACGGAGTGTGGGATCAGGCATAGTAAATCATGTGTTATATATGTGTTGGAGACTAAAGTTCTCGTGATCTGACTATGCAGTGGTTGTAGATCTTAAGTATCGGCACCGTTTAACGGTTATTGGAAATTGAAAGTCCTAGTAGATCTCTCTTTGCTTGATATGTTAAGTTTGGGTTATGATATTAGGTTGCAGACTGGTTATTCCAAAGTCAGGTTGTCTAGACTAATGTAATATGGACTATGTCGGAAAATGCCATAGATTGCATTGTAGAGTGCATCAGATTATGTTCTAGCAGGGTACTTGTATTCCAAAGACCAGCGGACGACTGGCAAGTATTGCTTGTTGATTGGGCCTTCGTGGCGAATGTTAGTGCAGAGGTTTCTATCATTGATTCAGTTCCGGTATTAAGGCACTTTTCGGATGCATTTCGTGTGGCCGAGCATAGGACTATATATGTTTATTGTAATGAGCATATTTGACTTGATGTACATTTCCATTTGTGATGTATATATGTGTGGACCGGGTGGCACGCCGCCACGGGTATGGTATTTGGAGTGGGTGGCACGCTGCCACGGGTATGTTATTTGGATCAGGTTGCACGCCGCAATAGTGTGATGTGAAAAATGGTCTTATTTACATGTTACCTTGTATGCATTGCTTCCTGGTTTCTGAGGAAAGTCTGTATTGGGTATTGCTCGGCGAATGGCGCATTTATTGTGTCCTTTCAGGATTTGATAGTGTATATTAATTGTTTCATCGTGGGTGTGATGGATTGCTTGGTTGCAGACCTCAATCTGTGCGTGGCTGACCATGTTGAGCTTGGTGACTTGAGGTACCTCAGGGGTAATAGTGTTTGGATAGGATGAGTTATGGCAAGGACACGTAATGTTATGACCTTTCGAGGGGGATTAAGGTGCTCTATTTCTAGGTTGTGATATAGGATCTCAGTTTTGTGTTGTGATGGTATGAATGAATTGAATTACAGCTCTTTTGTTTGAGTCAGTTGTCATGATTTGAATGTATTTAGATCATTTCTTATTGGAGCCTATGTTGTGCACGTCATGGCTTACGCCGATGCTGAGGTGTCATATCACTAGTGTGGTGTGTTATAATCGAAATGATCATTGGAGTCATTAATGAGTGCGGGCATATGTGATTTCATCTGGCTAGAAAGGTAATATCGAGGTTTGGCTCTGAAATCTGTTGTGGTATCGGTCAAAAGGGAAATGGATTCATGAATGATTGACCTAAGAGATGTGTTCGGTATATCGCGTATTTCTGTTGTTGTGGGCAGTATATGAAGGTGTTGGAATAAGACTTTAGCTGATGAAAAGGTTTTTTTGTTAGTATTTGGTTATTGTGGCTAATTGCTGTAACTAAATGTCATCGTCTTGAGTGTTTGGGTTGTGTAGTATATCATATGGTCCCACCTGGAGTGGCAAGTATGGGTTAATGCAGTTGGTTCGGGTTTATTCTGAGTATAGAGGCGAGGTTCTGATTTGGTGTGTGATTTCGGGAAGTGCAATGTGGTCAATGTTTTAGATGGACTGTGGAATTCCAGCTATATTGAGTTATCAGACTTATGTAAGATAGGGTGACGTGGGATCTCCCCGAGTATATAATTGGAAAGGTCATTCAGCTATTGGGTTACTTCTGGTACAACTATTAGTTCGCTCGAGGACGAGCGTTTGTTTAAGTTGGGGAGAATGTGATGACCCGACCCGTCATCACATGAGTTACCGCCCCGTTTTCCCTTTATTGTGATACTTCATGTTTATATATTGATATTTGAGTTGATCGGGTGTAATTGAATTGGTTTTGGTTATAAATAAGGCACATAGCCTCGTAGAGGGATGCTTATTTTAGAAAAGTCAATCGGAAGTTAACAATGTGGTTAGAAGGCTCGAATGTCAATTTCGGTGATTCAGATAGGTTTGGGGGATGATTTATGACTCGGAAGAGTGATCAGAATTTGATTTGGATGTCCGGTGTAGAAATAGGCTTGAATAGGCAAAGTTGGAATTTTGGCGAAATCCGGTTGATAGGTGAGATTTTGGTCCGGGAGTCGGAATGGAATCCCTAGAGTTGCAGTAGCTTCGTAAGGTGATTTTGGATATGTGTGCAAATTTTCACGTCATTCCGACATTGTTTGGTTTGGTTTTTGATTGAATGTTGGTTTCGGAAGTTATATTTGAAACTTAGGCTTGAATCCATCATGATTTGATGAATTTTGTGTTTAAGGACGTGGTTTTATGATTGGAACAAGTTTGTATGGTGTTATGGGATATGTTGGCAAGTTTAGTTGAGTTCCCGAGGTCCTCGGGGTGATTTCGGGTATTCAAATGGATCATTTTTGCATGGCTAAGGGATCAGGTTTTTTGCTGTCATAATATTGCAGAGTTTTACTCTATGCGATTGCACAGGGTGTATTGCGATCTCATAGAAGGCCTTGGAGAGGGGTGCTGATTTGTTCTATGCGATCGCGTAAGGGGAGTGCGATCGCATAATGTTGGATGATTGGTCTCTGCGATTGCGTTAGTGGTATTGCGATCGCATATAAGAATTTTGGCTAGTTGGATTTTTATGCTATGCGATCGCAACAGTGGTGATGCGATCGCATAGAAGGATTTCCTGGGCGGACAGAAGGATTTTATAATATTTCACCCGCGAGCAAAACTCATTTTCCACCATTATTGATCACCTTTTGGAGCTTTTGGACGAGGGATAAAGAGAATTTCATTTAGGATTCGATTGGAGGTAAGATTTATGCGCTAATTATATGATTTATTGAAGATTCATCCATTAAATCTCTTATTGAGTATAAAATTGAAGAAACTAGGGCTTGGTTTTTGCTATGTAAAAATTGGAATTTTGTGGCTCATTTAAACTCTAATTTTGATAAATTTTATATGTACGGACTCGTGGCGAGACGAGGATTCCGAAAATGTGAGTTTCATAATTTTTAAAGAAGCGGGCTCGGGGCTCGGGTTTTGCTAGTTTCGAGATTTTTCTTTTATTTTGATTATTTTCGATTGGGTGTTGTTCCATTTGCCTATTATGATATATTTGTACTGATTTTGGCTAGTTTCGATGATCGTGGAGGCCGGTTTGAGGAGCAAAAGCATCGTGGGCTAGAGTTTTCACCGGATCAAGGTAGGTAATACTTGTAAATGATTTCTTGAGGGTTTGAAAACCCCGAACTTGCACGTCATAGTGCTGTATTGAGGTGACTTGCACGCCGGATAATGGGTGTGGGGTAGAGCACCATTGGGTATTATGACTTGGTCCGTCCCGCTTAATAAAAATACTACCTAATTGCTTGTAATTGAGCTGACACCCTAATAAAGATGTTAATTATCATGAACTGCACCGATTATCATGTTTTGGGCTTCGTGCCGAATATTTGAATTCTTCGGGGATTGGTATCACGGTCTTGGCAATTTTGTGCATATTTTCATCTCACTCTAATGTTTTAAAATGGTATTTTGCTACTCAGCATTTTTATAAGATTTGAAAACTTAAACAAGGGTTTGATGACATTTTAGCTGTAAGCTGTTATGATACTGTTGCCCAAGGGGATTATGTGCATTCATGACTATGCATGGATCCAGTTGCACGTAGCAACGGAAGTGATATTGATATTGCGCTTGGGCTGTAGCAGCCCCTCCGGAGTTTGAACCCCCTCAGTGAGCGAGCGCCTAAATGGGTCGGGTTGTACGTCACAGCGTCATGTGCATTGCATTGCATTCATGCATTGGTTCTACTTGTACTACATGGCATGACATTTAGCACTCATACATTACTGGCATACATATGTTATTTGCCTTGTTGATCAGATACCCTAGTGGAAATTGTTAAGGAGTGTTGAGCCCAAAGGGCTGACTTGAGTGCAGACTTGCACTGTTTGATATTGTACCTAGGTATTGAACTATTAATAATGAAAGAAAAGATGTTAAAATGAGATTTCAAAATCTACTTAGATATGTTATAAAGGATTACCATGAAAGTATACTGAAATCTAAAATGTGATTCTGTATTTTATAGCACGAGATAGTGCTTTGTGTGGTTTTCTTTTCCTCAGCAATATTTACTTTTATTACCACTGAGTTGGAAGTACTCACTCAACTCCCTGCACCATGTGTGCAGATTCAGGTATTTGGAAGATTAGCTGAGCTTTGTGCTGATCCAGAGTTTCATTTGAGATCGTCGAGGTAGTTGTCTGGCGTCCGTAGGACTTGACATTCCCACTTATTACTCTACTATTTTGTTCTTTCCACGTGGATTCAGACTTGTAAATTTATTTTCAGTATTGTTCTAATATTCTGATAGAGGCTTTTGGCTCGTGACCCCCAGGTCTTGGGGAAGTTATGTTGTATTGAGAGATATTCGGGTTGTATATGACTATTAAATCTATTTCAATTTTTCTTCCCTGCTTGAGATGTTAAATAAGTGATTTTGAGCTCTAAGCTCGGGTTGAGAGCGTATTTGGTCGGGCTTGACCAGTCGTTGGGTTGGGCGCCATCACGATCGGGTTTGGGATCGTGACAAAATTAGTATTTGGAGACTTCAAAGCTTTTCAAAATTCAGAACCTTTTTCTAAAGGCCTATGTGTGCATATTTATAGAGTTCGGAAGGGAGGGAGATTTGTATTTCAGTAATTATGCATTGGTCCCTCTTATTTCATATTTTACCCCCTATTCTTTATTATTTTATTCAACTAATTACCCCTATTTTTGAAGAAATACACTAATGACCCAATCTAGAACATTCTTCCCTTAGATAATCTTTTAATTGCCCCTTACTTTTAAGTATTTATCACTGAACTACCCTATCACATTACCCATACTGCCCTCACCTCCTAAGCTTTATCACATTTATTCCATTTTCTATCCCTAAAACAACCCTGAACCTACACCCTATTTACCCCACGACCCCACTGCCCTTTTACCCTTCTGCTCTTGTCCTGTTTAGCATTTTTATCAAATTTACCCTAAAACTATTTTTCTAAATTACCAAAACATGTTCTAATCAGCTATAACCAATAACCTTAAACTAATTATCAAAAATTAATTACTAATTATTTATTAATAATTTCAGAGAGTAAATCGTACAGAATCAAATCTATTGAAAATCAAAAGTATAAACAGAAACCGAAATCAAATGATACAACTCTAAAATTTCTATAAATTAATCAAATATTTAATTCTTGTTAAACATTAATTAATATAAAAAATAAACACATAATTAACATTGAAGATTATTTTTATCTTTTATTCTTCAAACAATATCAATTCTTGATTATTCCAAACTGTCCAAGAAAAAATCAAGAATCAGATATGAGAAGCAAACATGCATACAAAAATATAAAGAAAGAAGAATGAACTCTTAGCTTTTCATCATCTTTTCTGTTTTTGTTTTCCTTATTTTCTCTTTAAATAAACATACGGTTGTCCAAAGGCCTTTCATGGTCTTTTCTTGAATTTTTTAAAACGTTGGTAGACTTATCTTTAATATTTTTGGGTATTCCAGGAGTCTTTGGGACTCAAGGGTTTCAGATTTGGGTTAAGAGTCTAAAGATGATGTTATAGAGTGATTCAGGGGTGATTTGGACGAACCAATATTCGCCGTAGTTAGGGTTCCGGCGACACTTATCGAGATATTCGAGGTGATGGAGTGGTATTCGAAGGCAACAAAGTAGAGGGGTATGAAGAGGAGGTTGAGGCGGTTCCGGGGTGTAATTTTGGGGTTGAACATTGAAGGTAACGTCTCCCGCCGGCGAGGATTCTGGCGAGATGTTGAGAGAAAAGTGGGCGGCTAGGGTTTTATAGAAGAAGAGGAAGATGAAATGATGAATGGGTATAACGTTGTTTCAAATTATAAGACCCCTTGAGATTTTGAACTGTTGGATTGGGAAAATCAACGGTTGAGATCTCTTGGCCCCGAGATGGCATCGTTTGATTAAATGACAACTAAATCACGACCGCATGATTGATTGAACAAACGGCTTAGATCAATATTATTACATGACGTCATATCATTGGATCAATCAAACGAACGGCTGATATTAACCAATCCAAACGCTATCATTTTAATTTTTATAACGAGACCAATCACTGGCTGTTTGATTAATTATTTTTACGGCTCAGATCTAACATGACGAAATGGGGTCGTTGTGGGTATCTCCTAGGCTGACCGGACATGGGGAAAATTTGGGCTGGGTTGGTAGACTGGGTTATTTAATTTGTTTTGGGCTTGGGGGGGGGGGGTGTCCAAACAATTTTCTTTCTTTTGTATTTTTCAATTTTGAATATATTTTCACAATTATTTTCACTTGTATTATTTGTATTATATTTTTGTATTGATATATTTCTATATTTTATTTTTTCTGTATTTTTATATTTTTCTTTATGTATTTTGTATTTATTTTCTGATTATATTTCTATTTTTATGGTAATTTCAATTAAAGTGCAAAATATTATTTTTTTCTTTTGATTTTTCTTTAAATATGAATTAATAATAGATTTGTAAAATTAAACCCCCTAATGTATGTGTATTTTTTAATACTTTTATATTTATTAAAATGCAACAATTAACACTAATTTAAAAAAAAATCACAAAAATGGTAAAATAATAAGAAATTATTTATTTGAATCTTTTTGGAATAAAATTTCTTAGGGCAAAAATCACGTTCTCACAGCTGCCCCTCTTTGCTCGGGAACACGAAGAGTTTTTGTGCAAAGATAAGTGAGAGGTAATGAGGGATTTTTGCCAATTCGCATATTCCGTGTGAAGCATTTTTTAAAGGTTTGACCGCACCCTGCTTCAGAGATTGCCTACATATCCTGGGCTAAACAGGAACCAGCTCAGTGTAGTTCAGGAGTGCATGGTAGCGGGGTCTACCAGGGACTGTGATCTCATTGATGTTATTGTTGTTACTGCTTGCTGACAACCTTATTACACCGTGTGAAGATAAAAGATGCTAGCCTAGGCTATGCCCTATGATTAACAAAATCCTATCTAATGTCATCTATCTTGTGTTCTTGAACAATCTTGCATCTTGCATTCTTTCAATATAACTTTGACTGTTGCCTTGATTATGTCTTGAAACATGTGTCCATTCTTCAGGTGGACTCCTACTTGTGATTGTTGTAAAAGTATTCCCTTGTTCTCCAGATGGGCTACTACTTGTGATTACTTGAAAAAGTATTCCCTTGTTCTCCAGTTGGGCGCCTACTTACAAAAATTGACAAACAAAGAAAACAATTTCTGCCCTAGTATGGTGGCTGGGCATATCATGTTATTAGATATTAAAACTCAAAGCTAACTTTCAAATGGTACTTCCCTTATTTTCCAGGTGGGTGCCTGCTTAATGCAGTTGAAAAGATATTACCTTGTTCTTCGGGTGGGCGCCTGCTTGCTGAATTTGAAATGTATTTCCTCGTTCTTCATTTGGGCGCCTGCTTGCTGATTTGAAATGTATTCCCTTGTTCTTCAGGTGGGCACCTGCTTACAACAAACATACAAACAAAAGAAAAAATTTCTAACCCAGTTTGATAACTGGGTGCATGATATTACTGAATGTTAACTTGAGAGATGAAGTTGTATTATACTTCCCTTATTCTTCAGGTGGGTGTCCGCTTGCTGTATTTTAAAAGATATTCCCTTGTTCTTCTGGTGGGCGCCTACTTGCTGCATTTGAAAAGATATTCCCTTGTTCTTCAGGTGGGCACCTACTTGCAAATTTGAAATGTATTCCCTTGTTCTTCAGGTGGGCGCCTGCTTGCAAATTTGAAATGTATTCCCTTGTTCTTTAGGTGGGTTCCTGCTTGCTGAATTTGAAAAAATATTCCCTTGTTCTTTAGGTGGGCGTCTGCTTGCTGATTTTGAAATGTATTCCCTTTTTCTTCAGGTGGGCGCCTGCTTGCTGAAATTGATATGTATTCCCTTGTTCTTCAGGGCCCCTGCTTACAACAATCATACAAATTGAAGAAATTTTTCTGCCCCAGTTTGATAACTAGGTACAGAATATGTACAAATTGAAAGCTAAAATTATACTTCCCTTGTTCTCCAGGTGGGCTCCTGACTGCTAAAATTTGAAATGGATTTCTTCGAGCATTACTGCTTTTCCTTAACACTTGAACTGTCCTCCCTTGTTTTCCGCATTGGTCCTATTCACTTTAAAGTGATTAGTAAGAATTTGAATCTTTTTTCCATGTTCTAATCAAAGAACAATTTGTTAGTATAAAATGATGATTAGCTGCTGGCATTCTTATTGGCCGCGCGTCCGCTCTTGAACTTCCTCTGACTTTCTTCAAGAACTTGTTTTATCTTACTGTGATTTCCTGGCTATCTTTCATATTTTTTGATCCTGATGATCCCAAAATGTTTCCCTCACGTCACTGTCTTGGTGTTTCTTTTCCTTTTCTTGTGAGCTTTTGTTTTTTTCTCCAACTATCTGATTATCATTGGTCCTTTTCGTTTCAACTGTCTTTTAATAAAACTCGATATCATTGTGCCATTCAACTGAGAGGCTGGTAGTTATCTTTGACTACAAATGACTTATAGACCAATTTCAAGAAAAATGAAATGCAATGACCTCGAAGTTGAGGATAGAAGGACTCTAAAAAGAGAAAGAGGATAGAACTTATCTGAGTAGGAGGGTTGATTCCATAGATCATGCCATGCATTTGGGATTAATCAACCTAGTCCGTCTGACC
>JASVEL010009983.1:0-40090 GCA_032618575.1 Nicotiana noctiflora
GGACTTGGTTACATGTTTTTAATATATCTATCACTGTTGAATTATTCTGTTATGCCTAAATTGGATAAAGTGTGCTTGTGGCTCTGTGATTGTTGTTAATTGGTCAGGCTGGCCTAGCAGTGTGTTGGGCGCCATCACGACCGAATTTGTGGTTGTGACAAGTTGGTATCAGAGCCTAGGTTTACTAGGCCTCATGAGTCTTGAGCCGGTTGGTAGAGTCTTGTGGATCGGTACAGGGATGCCTGTACTTATCCTCGGGAGGCTGCAAACCTTTAGGAAACACTTCGTACTTCTTGGAATTCTTATCGTGCGTACTTGATTCAGCTTGAGATATAATTTTTGAAATTCCTTCCACACGTATGTGTATGCATCGAGCGCTCAGTAATATAATTGCCTTATGGCTTGTGATTTTCCCCGATCGAGAGGCAAGACATAATCTCTGTGAGTTCATGTTGGGCCAGTCGGGAGGACTTGAGGCCGAATCCTTGTCTATGGCTTGAGCACCAAGGTATTAATTTTGCGAGTCGATATTATGAAGTTCATACGATCGGTATTGATCCTTATTGTGCAAATGGCAGTTTGATAATGGGAGAGCTGTAAGGTATTCGGTTCTTATTGTGATTTGATATGTAGCCCTAGCTATAGGCGTGAGAAATAATTATCATATCTCGTAATTGGAAGGTAAAGTGCCTTATGTGTAGTGAAACGAGTTTAAACTCGGGAAGACTAAAGTGATTTTGATATGTGTTATGATTCGAGCAGGTACAACAGAGGTTCAAGTATAAATTGTGATAATATGATTCGTATAGTATTGGGATTTAATGTTGTTGAAATACATTGTGATATCTTGTTGAGTTGTGGATGTATTGTTAGAATGGTTTGGTGATTCTATGGCAGGTGGATAGGCCAATTTACAAAGGAAACTCTGCCGAAATTTTTGGAAAATTTGGGACTTAGAAAGATTTCTGTCACCTAAAGAGAGTGGGCTTATTGGTGGTGCATGTATATATGCAAGAATTGCAGAAGAGCTAAGGTCTCTGATGATTCGAGTCTCTGTCAAGGCTTGTAAATGACTTGAGTTTAATCTCATATTAACATTTCGGCATCACTTGAGTAATAATGATATGAGTGGTTGAAAGTGCTTTGATGAATGGCTTCGAGCTATGTTGGGGAGGTTGCTATTGATTAACTGATTGCACTATTGTGTGCTATGTTGATTATGTCTCTAAGTATGTTGGGAAATTTTGATAAAGGTTATGGTGCTTCGTAGATGTGAAGAAATACTAGGATGTTTTGAACTGATGTTGATAATGAATGTTCGGTGTATAGAAAGTTAAGATAGCTAATTGTGTTTGTATGCAATCATGATCTGCATTGTCAGAGTTCTAACAAAACACGAGTGGTTCTACTCAATGGGACAGTTGAATTACAACTGAATAAGGGTGAATGATGTCCGAGAATAGTTTTGCAGTGTCCAAGATTTTGCTTGTAACAGTCGGGTGCCTTAAGATTTGTGTTTGTGGCTAAAGATGGCGGTTTCGTTAGAGAAGATCAAGGCTTGTGTTATATCATGTGAATGATGGGATTCTAGGTATCCGTATTGGGAAGTAATGATGACAATTTAAAAATCGCGGGAAGTTCATCAAAATAAAGTGTGGTAGAATGTGGTACTTTTGGGAAACATTGAGAGAGTATTCAGTGGCCTATGGGTCTTAGACCGTGTGGTCTTGTGTACGAGTCTCGTGTGGTAACATGAGTTGATGTATTATGGTACTATAGTAAAGACTGATATGAAATTAGAGATGAATCAGAAAGGAAAATTGAGTAAATGGAGCAACTTGTTAATAAACCGAAGCGGTATGATAAAGAATACGACTAATTCCTGGTATGTGGTTGAAGTAATGAGTCTTGCAGATATTGTGCATTAAAGCTTTTGAGTGCTGGCAGTCGTGTAACCCGATATGGGTATAATATGGGTATAAGGACTCAGTCCTGGCAGTTTAACTTATGCAATGTGATTGGGAGAAAAAGTTTATGATGTGTTTTAATGTGGTTTGAAAAATGAGTGTATTTCCTGTTGGTATGCAAAGCTTGGAATGTGTAATGAGTTTTCTCTATATGGGATCATAAAAGTCCTTGTACTAGTAGAGTGCGCCGATGTTGAGGCGGAGGAAAGGGATATGAATTTCCATGTTGTCTTAGTGTGATATGATATATGCGATGTGTGATGGAAAGTTGATAATGACATATTCAAGGTTTTGAGATCAGTTCATAATATATGGGGAGTCATTAAAATTATTGAGCGGCGCGGGCAGCTGCGGGTGATTTAAAGAATTGATCTTTCTGATAATTTAAGAAAATGGTACTGCTATTCTATTAACTTGGCAGGGAATATGATCCAAAAAGGACAAGGCAATGTAAACCGATGATATCCGGTGGTATGGTGGTATTCTCTTGTTGGATCGACTATAATAACTGAGTAATTGATGGCATAGTGAAATTTCTGATTGGCTGTCGTGGTATGAATGGACACTTGATGTGCGTTATGTATTCGTATGGTGGAGTGTGGAACCAGGTATAGTGATTCATGTGTTATATATGTGTTGGAGACTGGAAGTTCTCGTAATCCGCCTATGCAGTGGTTGTACATCGTGTGTATCAGCACCGTTTAGCGGTTATTGGAAAATGGGAAGCCCTAATGGCTCCCTCTTAGCTTGATATGATGAATTTGGGTTATAATACCTTATTTCAGACTGGTTGACATAAGTCAAGGTCGTCTAGACTAATGTGATATGGACTATGTCGGAAAATGGCACAAATTGCGTAGCGGAGAGCATCAGAGTATGCTCCAACAGAGTAGTTGTACCCAGGACCAGCGGACGGCTGGTAGGCATTGCTTTGTCAGTTGGACCTTAGGGGCGGATGTTAGTGTAGAGGTATCTACCATTGATTCAGTTCCAGTATTGAGAAACGTTGTCAGATGCGTTTCATGTGGCCGAGCTTGAGGCTATATATATATATATATGTTTGCTGTAATGAGAAAAATTCGACTCGATATGCATTTCTTTTTTGCGAGATTTATGCATGGATCGGGTGGCACGCCGCCACAGGTATGGTATCCGGATCGGGTGGCACGCCGCCACGGGTATGTCATTGGAGCGGGTTACACACTGCAACAGAATATTGTGAAAATATAGTTAGTTATAAGCTACCTGGTATACAATACTTTCTCGCTTCCGAGGAATAGTCTGTATTGGTTTCGCTCGGGGAATAGCACATCGGTTGTGTCCTTTCAGGATTTAATAGCATACGTTAATTGTTTCACCGTGGGTGAGGTTGATTTCTTGGGTTCAAGACCTAGATCTGTGCGTGGCTAACCGTTTGAGCTTAGTGGCTTGAGATGCTTCATGAGTAATAATGTTGGGATAAAATCACGAGTCTTGGCAAGGCCACGTGATGTTATGACCTCTCGAGAAGGATTCAGGTACTCTATTTCTACAATGCGAGACGCGATCTCAGTTCTATGTTATGATGGCACAGAGAAATTGAATTGCAGCTCTTTTGCTGGAGACGATTATCATGATTTGAGCTGTCATGATTCGAGTGTGTGCAGACGTTTCTATTGGAGCCTATGTTGTGCTCGTCACGGCTTAGGGCGGTGGTTGAGATGTCATGTCACCAGTGTGGTGTGTTATGATCGAAATGACCGTTGGAGTCATTAATGAATACGAGCATATTGGATCTTAGCTTGTTAGAAAGGTAAAAATCGAGGTTTGGCTCCGAAACATTTTGTGGTACCGGTTTTAAAAGGGAAATAGATTCACGAATGGTTAACCTGAGAGATGGGTTAGGTATATCGCGTGCTTCTGCTGCCGTGGGCAGGATATGGAGGTGTTGGAATAAGACTCTACCTAATGAAAGAGGTTTTCAACTAGTATTTGGTTATTGTGGCCAGTTGTTGTGATTAGAGACTATCGTCTCGAGTGATTTGGGTTGTCGATATAGCATATGATCTCAGCCGGAGTAGTGAATATGGGTTATTGTAGTGGATTCGAGTGTATCCTGAGTACAGGAATGGGATTTGCATTTGGCATATGATTTCAGAAAGTGCAATGTGATTTATGGTTCAGATGGTCTGTGAAATTCTGACTATATGGTTTTTCGGACTTATGTGAGATATGGTGACATATGATCGCCCGGATATATGCTTGGTAAGGTCATTCAGCTATTGGGTTGCTTCTGGTACAACTCCGAGTCCGCTCGAGGACGAGCGTTTGTTTAAGTTGGGGAGAATGTAACGACCCGGCCCGTCGTTACGGGAATTTCCACCCCGTTACCTTGCATTAACATATCTTATGCTTCTATATCAGTGTTAGAACCTATCGGGCGAGTTAGGAGTGAATTGAATGGAAAATGAAGCAAATAGCATGTTTGAAGGAAGTTTGAATATGAAAAGTCAACCTAGAGTTGACTATCGAGTTAGAGTGCTCGGAATCGGATTCTGATGATTCGACTAGTTTTGGGGGATCATTTATGTCTTAGGAGAGCAATCGGAATTGAATTTGGAGGTCCGGTGTAGTTTTAGGCTTGAATTGGCGAAGGTTGAATTTTGGCGAAATCCGAACGGTAGGTGAGATTTTGATCCGGGGGTCGGAATGGAATTCTGACAATTCCTATAGCTTCGCTATGTGATTTTGGATATGTTCGCAAAATTTCAGGTCATTCGGACGTCGTTTGGTCGGGTTTTTGATCGAATGTGTACTTCGGAAAGTTTTAAGGAATTTAGGCTTGAATCCATTGTGATTTGATGATTTTCATGTTGATGGATGTGTTTTATTTATTGGAACAAGTTTTAATAATTTTATGGGATATGTTGGCGTGTTTGTTTGAGGTCCCGGGGCTTCGGTGTAATTTCGGATGGCTAACGGGAACTTTTGAAGTTGGAAAATTTCATAATCGACGAAGTTGTAAATGAGTATGCCCAAGACCTAACTTTGAACGATGATATCTCAGGTTATACAAGGATTTGAGTGATGAACAACCTATCAAATTAAAGATCTACGAGTCTAGTTTCCAACGCTTCAAACCGTTCGTCATTTGGACATTCCTACACAAAGTTATGATCAAATTACCAAAGGCTGGAAAAATGTGAACCTGTCAAATCCGCGACCGCAGAACGCGTCGCAGATTGCACTATGCGGCCGCATTTTGACCGCAAATTGTTCCAGAATAGCCCAGCTTTGGGTGTTGATTCTGCTGTGCATTCTGCGGACCGCATGTTCATTCTGCGGTCCGTTCTGCTACAGCAAACCCGACTTCGGAGGGTTTTCTTCCCAGTTTTTATAACCCGACCCCATTTCAATATATATGCTTTGGGGTTCATTTTGGGGTGATTTTCTGAGTATTCTAGAGAGAGGTGAGAGCATTTTAGAGAGAGAGTGGGGGAACTCACCATTGAATCATCCAATCTTGCATCAATCTTCAAGAATCGAATAACCCAATCACAAGTTCTTCATCAAAGAGGTAAGGTTCTACACCCTAGTCTTCAATCTCGTTTTTTTTTGGGTGATTGATGAGTAAGAATTCATCTGAAAACTGGAGATAAGTCACTTGTGGTCATTTTTAGACAATAATATGGGATTATCATCAAATATCCTAACTAGATTACTCATTTTGGGTGAAAGCTTGAAGAACTAGAGCTTTGTTTTGAAAATGAAATTTTGGGATTTGAAAGGCCATTTGAGCTCCGATTTTGGTAAATTTTATATGTACGGACTCGTGGCGAGACGAGGAATATGTTGATGCGACTTTCGTAATTTTTCGAGAAGTGTATCGAAAGTCGGGTTTTGACAACTTTGGGAATTTTGATGTAAATTGAGTTGTATTGATTGGGTGTCGTCCCATTGGCCTAATTTGTTGTGTATTTACTATATTTGATCAGATTCTACGCGTGTGGAGCTTGATTCTCGTGGCAAGGGCATTACGGAGTAGTCGTCGCGCTGTATTGAGGTGAGTAATAGATGTGGGTGATGACCAGCGGGTTCGAAACCCCGGTATACCACTTTGTGACGCTGTATAGCGGCGAGACACGTACTCTCGTGTGAGTGCGGGGTCGATTGTGATTGGGGACTATGGCTTAGTCCGACTTGTTGGCACTGTGTTATGATATTGGCTATTCTTGAGCCGTCGAACATCCTTCTCGGATGGTTGCATACTATATATTGTGATATTGGCCACTCTTGGGCCGAGGAACCCCCTTCTTGGGCGGTTGAGTATACTTGTGGGCCGTGAGCCAGTTATTGGATCCCACGAGGATCGTTATCATTGTCTTATCATATTGACATGTTAGTTACTACCGGTCCGTAGCTATTTCTATTATCATGCTATTTCCAATCTCTGGAACTTGGTATTACTTTTTTAACTGAAAAATGATAAAAGAGTTTTCAAGACTACTTTGGAGCCCGCGAGGCTGTAATTGCATATTAGCTGACTGATAGCGGGTCGGGCTGCACGCCGCAGCGGTATATATATATATTGGATCGGACGGCACGCCGCAGTGATATTGTGCTTGGGCTGTAGGAGCCCCTCCGGAGTCTGAACCCCCACAGTGAGCACGGGTACCCAAATTGGATCGGGCTACGCGCCGTAGCGGTCATATCATGCATTGCATTGCATTTAGCTACATCTGCTTGCTGTTATACTGTTTTGCTGGTACTTGTTGGTACAGGTACAAATGATATTGGCTCTGTGACAGGGTATTTGATTACAGCTTTACATAGTGCTTTATTGCGGATTTCTTATCTGCGCTGTCTTACCCTTGTTTATTACCACTGAGTCTGGCAGTACTCGTTTTACTCCCTGCACCTTGTGTGCAGATCCAGGTACCTCTCAGCAGTGATCCGGTAGCTGTTCGAGGCGACATCTGTAGGATATTCGAGGTAGCTGCAGAGTCCGCAGGACCCGATATTCCTTCTTACTGTCTTTTGATTCTGTATTGATGTTTCTTTCCGTACTTGGTATTTTGTAAACCATTATACACTTATGTTCAGTAGAGGCTCATGACTCTTGACCCTTCGGTCTGTGGGAGTTAGTATATTTTGGGACTTGGTTCCCCGTTTTCGTTATATGTATCGTTGTTGCTTCGTGATTTAATATGCTTAAATGGGCTAAAGAGAGCTTCTAGCTGAATTTTGTCTAGGTAAGTAAGGAATTGTGAGGATTTTTCGAAATTTACTAAATTAAAAGACTACAATCAAAGGATACTCATAAAAACCTAATAATCTGTTTATAATTGATAAATTGTATATGATCATATAATCAAGTTAAAATTTGATTAGCGAGGGTAAATAAGTTTTATATGTAGTATAGGTTGGTAAAACTCCCTATTAATTAAGGGTTGGATGGATATTTATCCATTTTTGCATTACCTGTTTTCAACCCGCTAATATCAAACCTGAACCGTCCATCAACCACGCCTATTCACATATCTTTATCAACCAAACACTAGAAAATATTAAGTTTCATAGCAAATAATTTGCAGAAGAACATTGATTTTTCACAGAGATTGACCAAAAACACAAAATTATGTAAGAAAACCAATGATTAATTAGTAGTATTCTGATATAGTAATTACTAATTAATTAGATATAGCTTCAACTATTCAATAAAATGACGCGTACGTAGTTCCTCATCACCAAAAGAAGGCATCTAGCAGGCTCACCTCACCTCTAGTATACTCTCCTTTTAATTCCTTTTTGAGGAGTACTGTCTTTTTCAAGATGAAAACTTAAAATTCGGGCCATGGGAGAGCAATTTCACCTTAATTTCCCCTTCTAAAACTCTACGGATATTCAAGTTCTATACTAGAGGATAGTCGACTTTGGCTGCGTAATCTTGCTCACATTGTCGATCTCAAGTTTGGATAAAGGATAAGGGTTGCGATAGGCTGGCGGTGATCGTAAACTTTTCAAAATAATAACTCATATATATATATATATATATATATATATATATATATATATATATATATATATATATATATATGAGTTGAGCCTAAAGAAAGAAGTGACGCCAACTTGATTTAGACTAGAGGATGATTAGACTGCTTTAAGGTATAAATTTCACATGCAAATTGATACTAGGCTCTCTCTTAACTGAGGTATAATTTTCTGTAATTTTCTTTAGAATTGCTACATGTTGTTTCTCAAGTCATTTTCTCAACATTAGGTTTGTATAGAATTGGGCAGACCAGATAAAACACCTCGTACATGATAGACAAATTTAATCACTGGATTATCAAAGCTTGTTTTAGATTTTTCTCAATATTTGAAAAACAAAAACTGAAAAAACAAGATAAATTATCGTAGCATGCATTTATAAATATGCACGTTGGACTCTTGACGCAGGACGAAGGTAAATCCACGATCTCACCTGACTATTTTCTTTTCACATACAAAAAGTACAAACTGTAAATGTATCAACTTGGTAATTTAATAAAATAATATATACCAGTAAATGGAAAGGTACCAAGTTGGTAATTTTTAAACAAAAAATTACAGAAAACGATAAGCAAGAAATACATGAATATATGAAATAGAGGCAGTTCTACAGCAGGAAAAAATCCCATATTTCAGTCCAACTTTCCCAAAGAAAAGGAGAAAGAATGCAAAAATTATAATTAAAATTAAAGAGGGGTAGAAATTAAAAACTAACCTGTTGCTGGAAAATTCATAGAGTTTTCCAGTACTGGAGAAAATGATAAGTCCAACTTCAGCATCACAAAGAATTGCTAGCTCTTTAGCCTTCTTCAGCAGTCCATTTCTTCTCTTTGAGAAAGTCACTTGTCTGCTTGTTACATTGTCAATCCTTTGAATCACAATTTTTCCTCTCCCCATCTTTCTAATTTTAATATATACTTTGATAAGTACTAATTATATCTACTCAATTTAATTCTAGCTTGCTTCTTTCCTCTGCAAAATTAATCAATGAAAAACATCATGAATAGCTCAAAATATTAACTTATACATAAAACATGAAATTAATTGAAAAAGTACAAGTATATATATCATCGATATAACTCGACCTAAAATTAGAGAGCATTTGATGTATAAGAATTTAATCATAATAAATTTAGGAATCTGATCAAAGAGAAAATGGGCAAAAAAGCTTATACTAATTTTGAGCTTTTGATAGGAAGTTTCATTTTGAATGATATCTAGGGTTTTGACCTTGCTTTTCTCCTCTACTAGATCAATCAAAAGGGATAACAAAGAGCTAGAATATTAATAAGAAGCTGATGGAAACAATTTTTGAAGAAATTAATCATCGGTAACTTGAGCTAAAAAAAAGTAGAAAGTTTTATGAACAATCAAGAACCACAAAAATAGAAATAAATCCAAAATTATATGAATTTGACAAAAAAAGTAAATAGAAGACAAAAGTAAAAGAAGGACAAGAGAAGCTTACTAATTTGAGAGATTTTGATAGTAAAGTAGGGAGAGAGAAGAGAAATAGTGGTTTTAATTGAAAGCTTTATATGGAAAGCTTAGCTAATTATAAATGATGGTTTTCTTTTCTTTTATTTTCTTTTTTTAGAGAAACCAGGAGCTTGTTTTGTATAACCCAATACCACTTTACCAATTTATCTTCCCCACTCTCGCGAGTACTTAAAATTTGTTTTACTCGCTCACACCTGTCAAAACAAATTATTTCGCCTGCTTTGACGCCTAATACTACGGGTTTAAGAATCTGCTAAATTTACAGATTGCCACTTTGTGACAGCTTTCCAGAGAAGAGGGCGAGTACCATCAATTCTGTACTCGGGAAGTTGGGCCTAAATGAAATCCTCGGAGTTTCAGAACACTTTTGATTCAACAAATAGTTGTAATGTTTATTACCACCAGTTCTCAAAAAATAAAATAAAATGGTTATTATTACTAGAATTTTGAAGTTGTTGGGACATATAGATGACTGACACGATTCGAAATCTTAGTAGCTTTTGCCCATTTTGGGAGTCGTCTAATTGAGGAGTTTTATTTTCGGGAAAAAGGTCCATATACTCTCATATACTTTGCGGAAAGTTCATAGAAATTTGGTTCCACAAAATTATGAGACAAAAAAGTTATCTCATATAACTAATGTCAGTTATATGAGACACAAAATAAAATTTTTCCGTCTCATTGTTCATTGAAACGATTTTTATTTGGGAGGTATACCTAAAAATAAATTTTTATTTTTACTTGTCATTTTACGTGTATTAAGAGAGGACAAATTTTTTTCCTGTTATATCCACATTATTTGTTACTCATTTTAAATTATTTTCTCAAATTATATATATATATATATATATATATATATATATATATATATATATATATATATATATATATATATATATATATATATATATATATATATATATATATATATATATATATATATATATATATATATATATATATATATATATATATATATATATATATATATATATATATATATATATATATATATATATATATATATATATATATATATATATATATATATATATATATATATATATATATATATATATATATATATATCATGGTAAATTATACACTTCATTTATTATTTTTTAAGGGGCGTGAAAAGTCAAAATGTGCCAAGTAAAAGTGAAGGAGTACTTTATTTGTAAGTTATAACATGTCCAAGCTTCAAACTTTGTTAATGCCCAAATCTTTCTTAATTGACTAATCAACCCGCGCGTATGCCCGTTTGGCCAAAAAAATAATTGGGGGAAAAAGTGACTTTTTTCAAAGTCAAGTTGTTTGATCAAGTTTATAAAAGGAAAAAAGTATTTTTGAATAGAATTAAAAAATAATTTTTGAGAAGTAAAAAAAAATGTTTTTTTCAAAAATATATTTAGAATCACTTTTTAACAGTTTGTCCAAACACCAATTATTGTTCAAAAGTAATTTTTAAAACTAATTATCCAAACACAAATAAATTATCACCAAAATTATTTTTTTAAAAGCATATTTGGAAAAAGTAATTTTTAAAATAAGTTAATTTTAGAAATTTAGCCAAACTTCATTGTGTCGGTTGCTCAATATGGTAAAAAATTACTCACATTTTCCATCTTTTTCTATTGGAAAACAAAAGTATAAGACAAAAATTTTATGTTTCTGACCCTAAAACAGTTCTAAAACATATCCATAGTCAATTACTATTTAGCTACATTATTATAAAAGTATGAATAAAATAATAGATTATAAAAATAATCTTTTAATATTAAGCATAATAACTCGCAATAAAGGACATAAAGAAAATGCCTATAAAAAAATTCACACATTGAAGGGATAATGGGCCAATAATATGGAAAAATGACTTCTCTCTAGTTTCTCTCTCTAACCACGAGCTCACCAGCGCACGTTAGTCTAACGGGCGACCACCGCGGAAATGTCCATGGGAATAGGAAGACTTCGAGGGAGAACAAGACGACTACCTGTAGCTGGAGGTGCAAATTCAGCTGAAGTTGAAATACAGACAGTGAAAGACCTAGTGACTATTGTTCCATTGGATGGCAATCAACATGCAATAGCGGAATTAATACAAAGCAAAGCTAAGAGGAAGGAATTGAATATAGATCCAAGCCAAATTGAACATCTGAGTGAGAAGGATCCAGATCTGGCAAGTTCAAGCAAATTAGCAATTGATCGAGAAGTAGTAATTGAGGAGAAAGGTGAGAAAACTCTATGGATTTTTACCGGGATGGGATCAATGAAGTTTGTAAACGCGTGATTTTTGACCCTCCCCGAGATTTTTTATATTTTTAGCGTAAAATATTTAGTTTAGTTTTAATATAGCTATTTTAACTAAATTTGACTCTTTTACTTTACGTGATGCCGATAATGGAGTATCTTAGAGTTCTTGGTTTCCCATTCTCCTTGTACCTGATGTACAAGCCAATATGAATCTCTGATCACTAGCAATTCTTGAATGTTCATGTCAATACCCATCTTGAGCCCTAAGATGCAGGCTTCGTACTCGGCCATATTGTTGGTGCACGGGAACCTGAGTTTTGCAGACACTGGATAATTCTGACTGGTTTTTGATGCTAGGATTGCTCCTATGCCAACTTCTTTAAAGTTTGCTGCTCTGTCGAAAAACATCTTCGGCCATCATAGTATTCTACAATGTATTCTCCTATGAAAGAGACCTCCTCATCGGGAAAATACGTTTTCAGAGGCTCGTATTCTCCACCCACGATATTTTCAGCAAGATGATTGGCTAGTGCTTGTCCTTTGGTCGCTTTCTGGGTCACGTAGACAATATAAAATTCGCTCAAAAGGATATGCCATTTGGCTAGCTTGCCCATGGGCATGGGCTTCTGAAAGATGTACTTCAGCGGATCCATCCTTGATATGAGATAAGTGGTATAGGCACAGAAATAATGCCTCAACTTCTGAGCTACCCAAGTCAGAGCATAACAGGTGCGTTCTAGGATGGAATACCGAGCCTCGTATGGGGTGAACTTCTTGCTGAGATAGTTGATGGCTTACTCCTTTCTCCCCGTTTCATCATGTTGTCCCAAAACACAACCAAATGCTCCATCCAGTACTGCAAGGTAGAGCAATATCGGTCTACCTAGTTCGGGCAGAACCAGAACTGGCAGCGTTGATAGGTTTTCCTTGATTCTATCGAAGGCTTTCTGACAATCATCAATTCCATTCAACGGTGGCGTCCTTCTTCAACATCTTAAAGATAGGTTCACAAATGATGGTGGACTGGTCTATGAACCGGCTGATGTAGTTGAGTCTCCCCAAGAAACTCATAACCTCTTTCTTGTTCTTTGGAGGTGGTAATTCTTTAATAGCCTTGACCTTTGACGGATCGAGTTATATTCCATGCCGACTTACGATGAACCCAAGTAATCTTCCGGCTGGAACCCCAAAATCACACTTGGTGGGATTCAGTTTTAGGTTATACCTTCTCAATCTGTTGAAGAACTTTCTTAAATCTTCCATGTGGTCAGTGTATTTCTTAGATTTGATGATGATATCATCTATATACACCTCGATCTCTTTATGTATCATGTCATGGAAAATAGTAGTCATGGCCCTCATGTAGGTGGCCCCAGCATTCTTTAATCCAAATGACATCATCTTGTAACAATACATTCCCCACGATATAATGAAAGCCATTTTTACATGTCTTCTTTGTCCATCCATATCTAATGACATCTGGCAAAACAATCGATGAAAACTGCAGCTCGTGCTTGGCACAGTTATCGATCGGATATGTATGTTCGGCAATGGGAAGTCATCTTTCAGACTGGCCCGGTTGAGGTCCTGGTAGTCGACACAGACTCTGACCTTCCTGTCCTTCTTTGGCACAGGCTCCTTCTTCGACTAATTGGATACTCCACTATGGTGAGGACCTTGGCTTTGACTTGTTTGGTAACTTCTTCCTTGATTTTCAAACTCATGTCTGGCTTGAACTTTCTAAGCTTCTGTTTTACCGGTGGTCATGTCAGATCTGTTGGCAGCTTGTGAGCTACAGTAGATGTACTGAGGCCGGTCATATCATCATAAAACCAAGAAAAATATGTCCTCATATTCTTTTAAGAACTCTAGAATCTTCTTTTTCTGACGGTGACAAGTGAACACTGACTCGTGTTTCCTTGACATTCTCTGTATTCCCCAGGTTGACAACCTCAGTTTTGTCCAGGTTAGACTTAGGTCTAATCTCAAAGTCCTCAACCTCTTTAACGACCTCTTCTTGTATCTCATCATCTTCTGAGTCTATATCTGTTTGTTGCGTTATCTCGTCACATGTCACATTCATCGGTTCATCAAGATAAGTAATAGTAATGTTGTGTAAAAGTAAAATAAATGACACAGAAAAATAATAAGAGCGAGATTTAAATAAGAAGCTGAAATGCTTTGATAAATCCCAAAATTATTTTGAACATCGGAGCTCTTTTCAAAATTTAAAGATAATACTGAAGGGAAATCAACTAGCAAAAAAAGTAAACGATAATGCATAGTGCTTTGTTTAGCCTTGCTAAATTATTGAGATGTTCTCCTTGGCTCACAGCTTGTATGGAAAGGCCTTTCTGCCCTTCGTCCAGGTTAGACTTAGGTTTATTCTCAAATTACTCAACCTCTCTAATCACCTCCTCTGGTATTTCATCATTCTCTGAGTCTATGTCCTTATGATGTCGGTTGGATGGAAAGTCTACTCTATACGAGGTATCGGGTGCTCCAGCGGATAGTAAGGGCCGCGCCATGGTGGCGACCAGTTCTTAAATTCTTGCCAAGTGTAGCCATACCCTAACCCGAAAATGGTGCCATGCTTCTTCAGTTTAATAGGCTTGGTGATTCCCTGAAGGTTTTTGTCAAGCCCTTTGCCAGGTTCATACCCGCTCCAATTCAGTATACTTTCTATCTTGTTATCCCATCATTTGCCTTTGTCCACGACATTGACTCTCTCAATGTGGTGGTAAGTTTCTCCTTCTAGCTTCCTTCTCCCTTCGATCGCTGGGATGGTTTGGCAACTGTATATGGGGTTACTCCCGTCACCATGAATAATCACCTCTTGGTGATTCCACTCAAACTTCACTACCTAGTGCAGGGTTGAGGCTATGGCTCCAACGGTGTGGATCCAAGGTCCTCCCAGTAGCAACTTGTAGGATGCCGGGATGTCTATCACTTGAAAATCAACATCGAACCAAGTTGGTCCCATTTGTAAACATAGACTGATCTCCCCAATAGTGGACCTTTGGGAGCCATCAAAGGCTTTGACGTTGATAGTTCTATCCTTGATTTCATGTAGGATCTTCCCTAATGTTCTGAGGGTCACCAATGGACAAATGTTGAGGCTGGACGCCCAATCGATCAAAGTCCTGGTGATGAAATAGTCCTCGCATTGCACAGTGATGTGCAGCGCTTTGTTGTGGCCTAAACCTTCAGGGGGCAACTCATCCTCGTGGAAAGTGATCTTATGACTCTCTAATACCTGCTCGACCATGTTTTCCATCTCTCCCATCTAGTTATGTTACTGGGTGCTTACGCTTCACTCAGTATCTTTATCAGGGCATTATTTTGTGTCTCTAAGCATTGTAGCAGAGCTAAAATGGAGATCTGCGCTGGTGTTTTATTTAATTGATCAACAACTGAGTATTTTGTTGCCTGTATCTTCCGCCAGAGATCATCGGGCCCAATTCAATAGGCTGTCCAGAGGCCTGCTTACTTGATTCAACAAAGTGCTCCGAAGTATATACCCTGCCGATTCTGGTCATACCTTGTGCTGCAACTGCTTCTCCAAACCTAGTTTTTCCTTCCTTCTTGCCTCGACGGTGTAATCCCAAAGAATGGCCTGTGTATGGAATGGTGTTACAGTTGACATCGCTACAAGAATGTGCACTCTCATTTTGGGTGGCAACACAACAACTTCAAATGGTACTTTTGGAGACCCAAACTCCACCTCAATTGGCTCTGCAGTCCTTTTGGATGATGGTGTTTGAAGCTTGAACGACACGAACATGTTTACTTCAACATTCCCAGAGGACTAGATGTAGACCACAATTATATTTAGGGTGACTATTGGTTTCTTGGGCTCGTCACTTTCGACAATTAATCCAATTGACACTTTGGGGTCCCAATTATCTTCTACCTCAATCATGTGCACACTTCCACCTTTATGATCGGGCAAGGGATTATTGTGAACGTTAGGAGCAGTTTCCTTGGCCATGATGACTTTGTTGTCAATTAGGGCTTGGATTTTGTCTTTCAGAGATCGACACTCATCAATGCTATGCCCTTTCATACTGGAACGGTATGCACAGGTTTTGTTTGGATTGACTTACTAGGAAGGATTTTCTAGAGCTATGGCAGGTATTGGGGTGACGTAACCAGTGGCTTTGAGTCTTTCATATTGTTGGTCGATTGGCTTGGCGATGGCGGTGTATTACTTGGGAGGTCTACGGTCAAAGTTAGGGCATGCCTGGGGAAGTTTTGGCGGGCAGGACATGATTAGTAGTGAGCATTATTGGATTGGTAGACGGGTGCAGGTTGGGAATATCTTAGTGAGGTGGGTTGATATGTGTGGGAGGTGGATGATTGATAAGCAGGTGATGGAATTTGGTAAGAGAGTGGAGGTGCTTGGTAATTGGGGATAGGCTGGTATGTGAGATGGGGTACCGGGTAGGCTTGGTATTTTACTGGGGACTTGGTTCTCTGTGCAACCATCACGACACTCACGTCCTTTTTCTTGGACGTGCCACTAGATTGTAATGCTTTGTTGGTTTCTTCTTGTTCCTCGAAATGAGTGACCATACCGCTCTTAATGCCTTCCTCAATCCTTTCTCCTAGCTTGATGATATCAGAGAATTTCTGGCCCTCTATCAGTATTAACCTCTCATAATACTGCGGATCTTGAGCTCAGACCAAAAATTGGTTTATCTGTTCTTCTTCTAAGGCCGGCCTAACCTTAGCATCCTCGGATGGATCTTCATCAGGTAACATACTCGCGGAATGTCTCAGTGGATTTCTTTTTAGATTCTGGATGTAGAAGATATCTGGTGCATTTTCTATATTGAACCTGAACCTATCGATGAAATAGAACACCATTCCTACCCAACTTGTCCATTTCTTGGGATCTTGGTTGATGTACCAAGAAAACGCATCGCCTAACTTCTCATGAAGAGTTTCATGTGGATCTTCTCATCTCTTCCTACGCCGACCAGTTTATCACAATATGTCCTCAGATGAACTCTAGGATCCCCCAAGCCGTCAATCATTTCTAACTTGGGAGGTCTGTACCCCTCGGGGAGTTTGAGGTCTGGCAGAATGCAAATATCTTCATAATTCAACCCTTCAATGCCTTTGTTTCCTTCAACGCCCTGGACACGGCTAGTTAGTTTCTTGAGCCCGGTCGCCAGGTTCTTGATGAAAGACTCTTTGTCATCAAACTCTCGTGTGTTTGTAATGGGTTGAGTGTTTTGTGGTATGGTTTCCACATATATGGGAGTGTGGTGGGGATGATCACTTAATGGTTCAGGGATGAGGAGTGGAGTGTTGTTGTGACATGTGTTGCAATTTTGATGAGTAGCGGGTTGTTTCTGTGGATTTGGGGTGTTGTGTAGAGGTATGGGTATTGAGCATTGGGAAAGTTGACGTCTGGAGTAGTGAGGGAGAATGACAAGCTTGCCAAGTTTGGAACTTGGTCTAGTTCTTCGTGAAATTTTAGTAACTTTTGTTCGAGCTGAGTGGCACTTCATTTGGATACCTGAACATCCTGAGGAACCTCTACCCTTTCAGCTGAGTTCTCCTTTTTGATGTTGTTCAAATATTCTATTTTTGATTTGCCCCTGGTTTTGATAGGACTTGGATTAGGAGGAGGTGGAGGGCCCTTAGATCTCGTGGAGTAGGATGATGATGCCAGAATGCACGAACTAACCTTTTGTGGAGGGGATTAAAAAATAAAAGTAAAAACTAAAAGGTAGCAAGTTAGTATGGATTCTGTAAAAAATATTGCAATATTTAAACACATAGTACAAGAATATAAATCGTGTCCTAAATTGGGTGCCTCATTGTGCCCGAGGTAGGCCTAGCGACAAGTGGATTTGGAGAACTTATAATGCTAAATGCCTCATTTTATTAATAAAAAATAATACAAATCCCAAAACGACACTAAAATTGCATAAAGTAAAATATCACTAACGGTCATTGGCCTTATTACATTTCAAAGCGAAAAAGAAAAGAATCTCCTAACTATTTGGTCCCAAAATAACCTTCCCCAGACTCGGCATCTTTGGCTCCATCGAACAAAGTCACCAGCTCATGCAATCCCAGCAGCACATAAGCCCTAGCCAAATGTCCTCCTTCATTACCCTCGGCGTTTTGGCAATTCTCGATCCTCCGGATGAACTTCCCTTCTAGCTCTACTAACACTCGCTCCAAATGCCCTAGGCACTTGTTGGCTCTGACACCCATATCCTTCCATTCCTCGATCAACTTTTGATTTGCTTCTTGAATTTCCTGATGTTCACTCTCGCACTCCTTGATCCTTTTGCGCAACTGATTGTACTTAACATGTATCTCAACCCTTTCGTCGATGACCCTGTAACCTCGAACAGAACTGGGTTGTCCTAACCCAGCGTGATCATCTTATAGCCAACATGGATAGTATGAGGTGTAGCTGGCATGATATATGTCAGGCTCTATGGAATCCTTTACCAGGATGATCTTACTATTCCACATGTGTTGATCTTGACATTTGTATAGGTTGTTGTCGTCTTGGAAATCAGCCCTGAAATGACTCGTCTTCTCAACCTTTGGTATGACTTGATTCCTTCCTGCCTGCCTCATGACTCGGAGAGGGACATAGGGATAAGTTCCCCTCAGACCAATGAGTATAAGAAATGGAGCATCCCAAGAGCGGATGATGAACTCTCTATTGGGGAACCATTCGAACATCCACTGCACCTTGTCTTCTTTCAGGTTTTCAAATAGCTTTACACATCCTCGAGTATCCCCCGGCCGAGCAAACATGTCAGGCATATAGTTCATTCTATTGGGATGGTGAAAGGCTATATGATCATTCCACGCCCTTCGCGGAAGCTTTTGATGGTATCGACCCTTTTGGAGATGTTCTATAAGCCAGAGTTGGAGTAATAAGTTGCAACCCTTAAAATGACTGGCCCCTCATTGACAATTTTCCAAGGCTCGGTAGATCTCCGCAATAATCATGGGCACTATGCTGAAATGTTTCCTTCAATTCCCTACATTAGTGTCTTGGCGATGATGGCTAGTCTGGTATGGATCCTGGCCTTCTTCATGGGAAACACTATCATTCCCAGGAAGCAGAACATGAAGATGAAAACTCTCATGTGGATATGCCCCAATAATGTGAGGGTGAATTCATCTGATAGGTGCGGTAGGACTTGCTATGACTGTACCTTTGGTACAGGTAGTCAAAAGGGATATAGGAATCCTTCAAACAAGTCAAGTCTGAATTTTTCTTCAACCCCGTCATTTTGAAGAAATCATTACCCTTGCAGTTTTCTGGCATGAGAAAACCAGAGTCTCCCAAGGAATACCGGCTAACCCTCTTATTTCCTCGAGCATAAGGGACATTTCAAGGTCCCCAAATTGAAATATCGATCTATCACTGTCCCAGAATAAGGTTGCAGCCTCTATGATTTTGTTGTCTGGCTAAATTTCCAAAAGTGAGGGTAAGTTTCCCAAATACATGCGGACAAGAGTCCAGTCACTAGAATGAAGGTCCTCCCACCATCTTTGCAACCTCGAGTGAATACTAGTTACCATTCCGAATCTTGGGATTTCGTGTCTTATTTTCTACAAAACAAAGCATTAGTCCCTCACCCCTGCCGACTCGACTATTTAAATCAATAATTGGCATAAACAACATTTTGTTCTCCAAATAAATGCACAGAATATGGTGTTGTCCATTTGGGTTCCAGGGGAACCCAGTGAACTTTAGATAAGGCTATCTTAAAGAGTCATTATGTGGATAACATAACTAACTCAACTTGGTTTGACAGTGATGTGTGTACAATTAAATAGAATAAGGTTTCTATGGGGTGCTAGACCGGCACCCTTGAGCGGACAACTTAAGAGGGAAAGGCACGAAACCTTCGACTACACCGTCGATCGACTAGTTTTACCGCAAATATGCCTTTGACTAATATAGGGGGTAATAATATCGGAAGAGCGCAACAACACGTCAAGCGTTGCTATGGTATTTGTTTGGAACGAGTGGAATATGATGTCGAAGATGCAATTACAAAAAAATGAAACAAATTGCCACGTATTTTCACGTTCATAATGATTACAATAATTGCTCAAAATTACAATGGTATTGAAGGAAAACAGTAAATGAAAGTGTTAAAAAGGAAGAAACAAAAGGACAAGTCAGTTTCGAATGAAGGTATTAAACAAAGCAATAAAGAAAATAGTAAAGTCACATATAACATGAAGTGTTAAAAGCCTAAAGAATTCCCCAGCAGTGTCGCCAAGCGAGATCGGGTTTATGACATTCGGGAAGACAAATATATTCCTGTTTGGGAATTGGGTTTTTGGAGGTTGAAGAGTCACCACCTAATGATTAAGTGCATTGGGACACTAAGAGTTTTAAAATTGAAAATCAGAGTCCGGGTAAGGGCTAGAAATTATCTCGAGGGGAATGTGTTAGGCACCCATCAAGATCCACTAGTGTGGTTCTTGGCCATGCTATGTAGTGACTTTAAATGCAAACAACAAGTAGACAAGCAAGAATTACAAATACAAAGAGGGGTTTTCACATAATGGTTGCAAGGGATTAAGGAAGTTAAAGAAACTAAATTTTGATAGGGGAAGCAATTTTAACACCTTGAATAAAAGAGTAAAAAGAGAAAATTTTTACATAGTTGTTGCAAGTTAAAAGCAGTTTAAAAGCTGAAGTTTGGCAGAAAAAAATGGACAAATAAGGCAAGGGGTCCTAGATTTATGCATAATATGGATCACCCCACACAACACCTGGTAACCGTTTATACACGTGGTGTTATCGTATGGTCATCATATCCATATATACCCTTTCCTACCCCATTAAGGTATTAAGCGCGAAATGGTGTCGTTACCTATAGCATGCTATTCGTCCCAATCTTATCAGTTCCGGAGGCATTTGGGACTTCTAATCCTATCAAATGAAGGAAATTTTGGGCTTTTTCAAGAGTTTAGAAAGGTAGAAATTCTTATTCGTCAAGCAAAAGACATAGGACATTTATGTACACATAACAATTAAAGGCTCAAATAAGCCTCCTCAGAATCACAAAAAATGTAGTTTAGCATGCCTTACATATACTAATTAGGTCTGAATTAAACTTAAACGTTAAGCGGACTTGTTCAAACCATATTTTTAGACAAGGAGTCCGCATTAGGTTCGCCTGACTGCAATTATTGAAGACAAATGCAGTTACAACTTTTATCCTAAGGCTTGCCTAGGTGAAACTTATAAGCATGATATCTACTGGTTTCAGAAAAGAAGTAAACAGGTTACAAAAGGGTTGCCAGTTTTAACATAATAAAACAAGTTCTGCAATTGATAACGCGTTACTACTGACATATTACCTTAAAAAGTTGAGGTAATTCAGAATTGATTGACAATTCCTATAGCCATGTTTTCCAGCGTTGTTAATTTTACACACTTTTTACAGGCGTAGCAAGAATGCAAAAATCCTATGAGCATGGTATCTTGAATGCAATTGATTATTGTTTAAGCCTAAAAAAATCATTTGCCTAATGATAGATACGTATACAGTATTCAGAAACCATATAAACATGCTTTCTATATGATAGGAAAAAATGCAGAATCCTATAGACATGTTTTCTATGTGAGATGCAGAAATGCAGAGAACTATTGACCTACGTACGAAATGAAGAACTTAAAGTAGTGCAGAACCTAAATAGGATTTCTATATGAAGAATGTAGAAATGGAGAACTTAAAAAAATATTTCTATATGAGAGTGCACCAAAAATATGATTTCTAGATGTAGAAATGTAGAGCTTGACATGATTTACAGAAGTAAATACCTTCTAACATGCATTCAGTCCCACCCATTTTCATTATACCCAGTAGTTATTACAAAGTTTATGACAAAGCTTATTACAAACCAAATGAATCAAAAAGGAACAAAAATTATATCAATAATTACATCTACATCTAGTTAGCCTAACCCATACCCGAAGTCTAATAATATGAGATAAACAAACTTCCAGGATCGGAGTTTGCAAAGCCTTTCTCTTATTTGGGATGTGTTAGAGTTCCAAGGAATTTCAAGAGTTCCAGGCAGTCGTAACTCCCCAGATATCATTGCAGAACAGATTATGGTGCAGTGTGGAAGAGCCAGCCCTCAAATGTCCAAGTTCGGAGAAAACTCAAGGTTCCCAATGTAAGGCTCATAACAAGGGGCAGAACTTAGAGACTAGGAGTAAGTGTAAATGCAGTGAAAGGAAATTAGGGGAAGCCAGGGCCGGTTGGTGGTCATGCCTAGCAACTGGACTGCTGGCACACCCTTGACCAGCTTGTCAGCTTAAAAATTAGAGAGTTAGGACCTTTTGAAGGTCAGGTTCAGCCATGGACAACAATTTATATGCTGCCAGGCTATACTTAAACTCTATACACATAAGGGAATGGGGGAATAGAGATTAAAAGAGGCTAGGATCCAAAGGACCCAGTCTTAATCCATGACAACAACTTTGCATGTTGGTGTGTCTTAAAATACAGCCCAAACACATAAAGGGAATGGGGATAAGGATTCATTGCAACAACAAATAGCAAGACATAAGTATTTATTTTTTAAAGCTTATATAAAGCAGTAAATTAGGCATAGGTACAAAAACTTGTATGTAAACACATTGTATTTGATGCTTGAATCAAAAGTAGGACATACTAGGTCAGAAGAACAAGTAGGGAGAAGCAGTAGATTTGGGGAAGCCAAACTGCAACTAGGAAGCAAGAGTGTAAGTTTTAGAAGAGAGTTGTGATGATTTAAAAATTGTGCGTGTGTTAATGGACGAGCAGGGTATTTATAATTGAAAATAGGGTTAGCAAATAAGTCAAGAATCATAGTTTAGTAATAATTAAAGAACTATGTACTAATTAAAATCAATCAGCCCATAGACTCCCTTTAATTAAGGAGTCTAAATTCAAACGGTAATGGGCAGAAATTATTTAAGGAAGGAAATCAAGTAAATATCTCGTGCAAGGTAGGAAAATAAGGGTAAATATATAGTGGTACTTGATTTGTAAAATAAGGAAAGGGAATCAATAAAATAACCAGTAAAGAATCCCATTGAAAGCCTTGCTCGAGTCAGAAAAGTGGTACAAGGAAAGTTTCATTTAGGAAAAATCAGTAACAATCAAATAAGCAACATTAAAGGGATTCAAAATCAATTAACAGTTGGCAAAACATTTGAAAGAGAAGTTCTCATATAAAACACATAGGCATGTCGAGCAAGAGGGTTTCAAAGTCACAAACGCAGAAAAAGGTTCAAATTCAACTCATAAACTCGAAGTGAGTCTGAGAGTTCAAGGTCTCAAATCTTAGGATTTTTAAACACGAATTTGATACAAAGATGAAGAGGCAAACTGTTGAGATAGGCTTAGAGACCTTTTCAGGGTCTCATGAGAAGCATACAAGCACAATAGCAAAGAACATAAGAACCAGTACAGGAAACAAGTTTCAAGCAAGCTTGGAAATTAAATGAGTTTAGGTAGTGTAAACTTAAGGAAACAGTCGATAAAACACATCTAAAAAGAATCCAAGCAAAGTCCGGTAAAGGCAACCAAATGACTAAAACTCAGTAGAGAAACACATGAGATAGAAATGTGAGAGCATGGTATTGAAAACTTCATAATACAACAAATATAAGAACACACGAAAAGACATGCAAATCAGAAAGAGCAAATAAGAACATAGCAGTGGTTGATTCTCACCAAGAAAAGGAGAATAAGAAGAGTCAGAAATATTTTAAGAACTTTCCAGAAACCCTAATCGAAAAGAAGTGCTTTTTTGAAAGAAAATTGGAGAAAACATTTAAGCAACTTAAGTAACAGTGCAAACATGTAACATATCTAAAATAATCGGAGAGAATCTCGATATTTAGGGTTCCAGATGAACCCTAGAGATGAGAAAGGCTTTGAAAATACTCGATCTAAGCCGGATAATGTTATTAACAGGCTCAAAAGACCAAGAGCCACCGAAGCAAGGCTGAAGATAGCTAGAATCTTCGAATCAGTGAAGACCCGCGAGGTCTGGCCTTGATCCTTCGAACAACAGGCATGCAGGAGCCATAAAAGGCGGGTATAGGTTGTCCATGGCCTGAGAAGCCATGAACGCTGGTGAAATCATGGTGGAACAAGGTAGGGGGAGGCTAGGGTTCCAGGGAGGGCTAGAAAGAGTTTGAGAGATGAGAGTTCAAAGGCGGCGTATCTGATAGAATATATTAGAGTTAAGAGGGGTATGGAAATTAAAAAGGAAAGAACGGATCATGGCCATTGATCAAAATGATCAACTGCCAAGATTAAAAGAGGAACCTGGCGGGTCTGAAAATGGGTTGTGGGTTTGGGTTGAAATTTGAAATTGGGTCGTTTGATTAGGGGTGGATTTGGGGGTTTAAATTGAGGCTACAATTGCAATTGGAAATGGCTATGTATTAGATAACCAATTTCTCCCCTTTAATTTATGTAAAAATAGTTAAAATAATTTTAAAAATTTATAAAATAAGCCACTAGACACTGAGCCTAGGGTTGGATTTTATAGATTAAGTTCAAATACAAAAAATTGGAGGGGGACATAATACCTTACCTCCACAATGATGAAAATGCATTTGGTTGTCCAAGTGACAATCAAATAACATTTACTGCTTTGGAGAGATAAACCTATAGAGAGTGGTCTATTGTCTATCCAGTATTGATAGGCATTAGACATTACAAAATTCTATAGATAGAGTCTAGGTCACATGTACAAAACAATAGCCTAGATATGTGAAAAGAGAGCAAAGTGCTGCTCTTGTGTTGCTCTTGCTTCAAAGGTATTTAAAGTCCACATTCATGTACTGGTATTTGGTATTGGAGGTGCTTGAACTCCCTTGTTGTTGCCTTTGGTGTAAGTTGAATCAATTAGTGCTCCTTTGTGTTTGGAATCCTTGGGAAAAGAAAGGCATTTCTACCAGAATGAGTACTTGAAGTACTAATACCACTGGATAGATATGCATGTTTTTCCTCAAGGGGTCCAAGTACCATCAACTCTACAGTTGCAATGCTTAGGTGAGATTGCATTTGTGGAGAATTTTTAGTTGAGTTGGTGTGAGAGGAGGGTTTTTGGTTCTTTGTGTGGTGGATTTGGCTAGCATTTGTGTTTTTCCAGCAGTATTGGGGTGTGCATTGCTGAAAAAACATACTGGATGCCAATACAACAGTTATGATGACCTCCAAGGTAGTGGATTTGTTCAAAGTACCTGCAAAAAAGATAGCATATGTTAGAAGAAAAGTTCTCATCCTGCTCTCGTTACGAGGGCCTTTACTTTGGTTGCTGGCTAGGGTGTGGTGACTACTGGTCATGGTATTTTGGATACTAAGGGTAGCTGTCACTTCTGAAATACTGTCAGCCATATCCATGGGAAGAGTTGGTGGGAGAAGGAGAAAGGGTATGAGATGAGAGGGTGATTCTGTTGGTTTTTTTGTGTCTGAAGGCAGGAGTGCCAATAAGATCTTGATGTATTTGACCTCTGATGTGGCTTGGGAGTAAAAGAGTAGAGTGGTAGTGTGTCAAGGCTGTCAGACTGTGGCTAAGCTTGGATAATGAGTCCGCTGGATTGTTGGCTTCTCTGTAAACATGTGTGACTTGTATTTCTTCACAATTGTCACACATGTTCTTCAGTTTATCTATCTGTGGTTGGAGACTCCAGGGTGGATCGGTGCTGGTAGTTAACCATAGTATCAAAAGAGCTGAATCTGCTTCTAAATGAATTCTTTTGTATGAGTTGTCAATGCACCATTTAACTCCCAAGTGTGCTGCTTCAATTTCTGCCAGATTGTTTGTGCCCTCACCCAATGGGGCAGCCAGAGCATGAATGAAAGCTCCATTGTTATCTCTTATGATTGCTCCTGCTCCAATACTACCCGGGTTGGTAAGAGCACTGCCATCAGTGTTAACCTTTACAAATCCTTGAGAAGGTTTCAACCATGTAACCTGCTTAGTTTCAGTGTAATGGGTGATCGTTTCAGTAGTCAAATACAAGTCTGGCCATTTTAAAGGCCAAGATATCTGGGGATATGTTGCTTGCAACAACATATGAATATCTGAGTGAATGGAGTACATCACTCTGGATATAGAGGAAGATTTGGAACCATATTTTGAGTTGCATCTATTCTTCCAGAGATTCCAGCATATGATTATTGGCATTGTGTCTAGGAGAAGTTTTTGCACTCCATTTTTTCTGTCTAGAAGCCACCATTTCATAAGGAGAGGCTGAAGGGGGAGATCAGAGGTATTAAGACCAATTGGACCTCCAAATTTTTTCCAAATTGATGCTGCAAATTGGCCTTGACAAAATATATGCTCCACACTTTATGCTCCAGGCCTGCGACAACATACACACCTGGTAACAGTTGGATTACAGAAAGGTAATACCCTGTCATCAGTAGGAAGCTTGTTCCTAAGTGCTCTCCAGATGCAGAAGGACCATTTAAATGGTATTTTGTTATGCCAGATCATTTTATTGGTGAAGCTTCTCTGCTTCTTCTTCCTGAGGGTCTCCCATGCTGAGGAACATGTGAATTTGCCTTTAACATTGGGAATCCATATGGCTTGATCTTGGGAGTTGAGGTTATGGATTTGAATCTGGGAGATAGCTTGAATTGTATGAACTGGAGCATATTCATTTAACCTCTGCATGTTCCAATGGCCATGATCCAGGAAATATGCCACTGAAATGTTACCAGGTCTTCCACCTTCAGACCTTTGATGAGCTAAGGCACCTGTTCCTAGCCAATTATCCCACCAGAAACTACAATTGCCAGAGTTCAGTCTCCAGAGAATGTGATTTTCAGCTTCCTTTTTTATTGTCATCATTTTTTTCCATGTTTGGGATTGTCCAGAGTTCCATTTTTTGGAAATTGGATTTGACCTTTGACAATACTTGGCTCGAAGGAATTGGCTCCAAAGGGAGTCTTTAGTCCTGAAAAGCCACCATTTCTTGTATTCCATTGTTTGACAAATTTCTTCCATGGATCTGAAACCAACTCCTCCTTCAGAGGTTGGGAGAGTTAGTTTTTGCCAAGAAGCCCAATGATACTTGCTTTTGTCTTTCTCCATGCCCCAAAAAAAGTTGGCAGCTAGCTTCTCTACTTGTCTTAAGACTGTCTTGGGGGGTGAAAGAGCAGATAACAAGTGTGTGGGCATAGACTGTAGAACATACTTAATCAGTGTAGCCCTACCTCCATATGAGAGAATTCTACTTTGCCAACCCTTGATTCTGTTAGTAACCTTGGCAACTAGGTTATTGAAGTAGACAATTCTCATTCTTCCTGTATATAAGGGGCATCCCGGGTAAGTGATGGGGGCTTCTTTCTTGGTGAAGCCAGTGATGTGTTGGACTCTTCTGCTTACTGCAGGGAGGGCACAAGGAGAGAGCATAAAGTGGCTCTTCTGCTTGTTGATTTGCTGGCCAGATATGTTCTCATAGCATTTAAGGATCTCCATGACCTTCTTTAGAGAAGTTCTTCCTCCAGATGTGAATATAATGATGTCATCTGCAAAGCTTAAATGGTTGACTTGAGGACCCCTCTTCTCCATATAGAAACCATTGAAGAATTGGTCGTGAGTCAACCTATTAAGCATTGATGAAAGTAGTTCTGCTCCCAGAATGAAAAGAGCTGGAGCCAATGGGTCTCCCTGCTTTAGACCCCTAGTAGAGTGAAAAAATCCATGTCTTGTTCCATTAATGATAACTGAGTACCAGTTGTTTGACATAGTCCTCCAGATCATATCTATAATCATCTCATTGAATCCCATTCTTCTCAGCATTTGACATGTGAAATTCCAAGAAACTCTGTCATATGCTTTGGCCATATCAAGTTTGATGACTACATTGGATCCCCTGTTTGGCTTTTTAATTCCTTGGACTATCTCCTGAGCAAGCATAATATTCTCTGAGATGCTCCTACCTTGTACAAAACCAGATTGGTTGTTGGAAATGACCTTAGGCAAGATTGGGGCAAGCCTGGAACATATGATTTTGGAGATAACCTTGTTTGTAAAATTACTGAGGCTGATAGGTCTATACTCATTGAAAGAGTTAGGAAATTCAACCTTTGGCAAGAGAACTAGACAAGCACTAGTCATATACTTTGGCATTTCAGCTCCTCCAAAGAAAGCCAGAACAACATTCAGGAGGTCTGTTTTGATAATATCCCAACATGATTGGAAAAATCTTCCATTCATGCCATCTGGACCAGCAGCACTATTGGGATCCATAGAGAAGACAACAGACTTAAGTTCTTTCATTGTTGGATCTTTGGTGAGGCATTGGTTATCCTCCTGTGTGATGAGAGATGGGATGTAATATAAGAGATCTTGTCTGATTGTTCCTCCAGTTTCTGTGAAGTGCTCTTTGAAATAATCACAGGCTGTTTCTCCTATGGCTGTATCTCCTTGAATCCAATTACCATCCATGTCCTTGATTTTGTGAATAAAGAGTTTTCTCCTTCTTCCCCTCATAAGACTATGAAAGTATTTTGAATTAGCATCTCCTTCCTTGAACCAATGAAGTTGTGTTTTTTGCTTTAAAATGGACTCTTCTAGCTTCATGTATCTTACATATTGAGCATTGGCTTCTTGATACACCATTCTGTCAGTTGTATCATTGGTATGAGCCCAGTTAACTTCAGCTTGTTTCACTTTTTCTTCAAATTCCTTAACCTTTTGAAAGATGTCTCCAAATTCTTGTTTAGACCATTTGCTGAGAGTAGTAGAGACTGCTCTAAGCTTCTGATGAAAGATCCACATAGCATTCCCGGAAAATTCCTGTGCCCAAGTCTCTTGGACTAGAGGGAGGAAATTTTCATTTTGCACCCAGCAATTGAGAAATTTGAAATACCTCTTGGTAGTATCCTGTCTGATATTCAAGTCCATTTGAATTGGATTATGATCAGAACCTGTTGAGGATAAGTGAGAAATGGTTGTGGCTGGGAAAGAGATCAGCCAGTTATCATTTGCCAATGCCCTGTCCAATCTCTTCCAAACTATAGAGCCTGGTCCTCTTCCATTGGACCAAGTGTACTTGGGGCCATAGAAGCCTAAGTCCACCAATCCACAGTCTTCAATCATACTTAAGAAATCCATACTTTTGTTAATCTGATATGGTAATCCCCCTATTTTCTCTTCAATGGATGTGATCACATTGAAATCACCAGTGATGCACCAAGGTATATCACACGACAAGGACTTCTGTCGAAGAGTATCCCATAGTGGTCTTCTGAGAAGAATCTTGCACTTAGCATAAACCACAGTGATCAAAAAAGGATCAGCTGCTTCCACATGTTTCAACTGAATTGTTATTTGTTGTTCATCTTGATCCATAACAGTACCATCAAAATCTCGATCCCAAAAGAGCCAGATTTTATTGTTACTATTAGAGGTTGCATGCTGCATGGATAGCTGAATTCTGTAGTAATTGATATGAGTGTCATCAAGAAAAGGTTCTAGGACTGCAATGAATGAGAGGTTATGGATTTGTTTGAGAGTTTTGAGTCTTTCAAGGGCTCCAGAGGTTCTGATACCTCTTATATTCCAAGTGATTGTGCTAATCATTAATGTTTTTTTGGGAGATTGTGCTTTGGTGGGATTTTAGTGATGGTTGCTTTGCTTCTGGTAAGGTAATGTGGCATTTTGTTTCTGGGAGAGAGACCTTGGGTGTTGATGATTTCAGTAGCATCAGTGCTACCATTGAAAGCAGTAAGGAGCTGACTACATGTATCATCTCCTTCCAAATCTTCACTAGGTTCATCATCAGCTTGTTCTACAGAGGCCTTCTCATCTTCAGATTGAACATGCATGTATTCATCTTCTGGAGAGATGGATGACTGTATTCCAATACCTTTTGCCTCAGGAGTAATTGAGGCCACAGTATTTTCTTTCTCATTCTGAATCTGAGATAAAGGTGCTGGATGTATTGCAAGTCCTACATCCTTTTCAAGATCTGAAAGGTTCTGCTGGATTTCAGTTCTTTTAGATGGTGATGAAGTCCCTGTAGAACTTATATTAATTACCTCCTCTATGGATGAGGAAGTAATATATGGTTCTGCTTCATTTGCCAATGTAACAATCAGAACAGGGGAAGCACTTTCAGAGGTTGAACCCTTGGCTGCAGCAACTTCCTGTTGTTTTCTTAACTGTCTCCTTTTCTTTTGACTTGGGTTTGCTTTTGATTTGGGTGTAGGGATTGGTGAGTGTTGTACCACAGAATTTTTGCCTCTATCAACTGTAATTCTATGGTCTTCAGCAGAAGGGGAAACACCAGGATCAATTTCTTCCAGGGATAGTCCCTTTGAAGAAATTGGCTGAGTGGTAACCAAAGAAAGGTCACCATGTGCAACTCCACATTCTTGTTCCCTATCCTGATTCTTATCTAGAAATAGCTCCCGATCAATCACCATTCTTCCTTGAATTTCGACAAAGGGGGAAACTGGAGAAAGGAGGGGGTTGGAGGCAGTGTTGTGAACATCAGGTCCTTTACTCTTTTCCAGAGGAGCTGAGGGGTTGTTGAGGGTAGTATCAGATGTTGGTTGAGTTGTAGGCATTGCCTGATTGGGGGTTTGCTTCTGAGTGTTTTGGGGTTGATGTTTCCTATTATTTTGTTGATTTTGATTTTTGGACTGTTTCCTCTTTTGGGTTTGCCATTCATCATTTGGGGGGTTGGATTCTATACTTTGGTGGGACTTCTTTTCTTGAGTTTTTGCTTCAGAAATGCCTTTCATTTGGTTGTCTTTGGAGGACTGTGGGTCTTGATGCCTTGGCTGAATGCGTGAAGGGATGTTGGTGGGGTTGGACTGAGTTTGTTCTGTTTCAAGGTTGGCAAGGGGTGCAGGATTTTCTCTCTTCTTTTTGCTTTCCTCTTCTTTGGATTTTACAGGACATGTCAAACTACTGTGGCCCAGGTGCTTGCAATAGAGACAGTATTGTGGGGTATCCTCATATTGCACTTCAAGCCATCTGCCATCTCCATTTTCATCAAGATTGTCATCAAAGCCCAACCACACATGGTGAGGTCTAGTTTTGGTAAGATCAATTTGAACTTTTACTTTTGCAACACTTCCTCTTGATTTCTGAAAAGAGGCCAAGTCCAAGTGGAGTGCCTTTCCTACCGGAGTTAAAAGACTCGCCAAGAGCTCCATGTAGTAGAAATGCCAAGGGAGTTCAGGAATAACTACCCAAGTAGGAACAATGGGAGAATCTTCTGATGGATTAAAGGTAGGTGTCCAGGCTTCCAACTTCATTAGTTGCCCCTGAATGTACATGGTTTGTCTGGTCCAGACTGTTACATGGTCATATTCATTGTCAAGATCAATATAAACTGTCCTGGCATTGAAATGAGCAATCTTCACATTGCCTTTGAGCTCAGTTTGAGTAATGAAGCTTTTCCTAATTGATTCCATCTTAGGCATAGTGTTAGCAAATTTTCCAACTACAGTGTACTTGCATCTAGCTGCCAGATTAACCATGTAGTCTTCTTTGGTAAATATGACAGCAGGTTGGCCCTGCTTAGTTGTGATTCTGGGAGGTGTGAAAGCAATGGGGTCAATGGCACATTCATGCCTGGCTCTAAGTTTAGTAACATAAGAATGGGTAACAATTGGTGGTGCAGGAGGAGGGTTGTTTGGTTGTTTAGCTTTTGGATTGGAGTCTTTTGGAGCCTGTTTAACTGGAAATGTGAGAAAAGTGGGAGGTTGGTGAAGGGAGTTTGGCTGAGTGTGTGCTTTGTTATGGGGCTGTTTGTCAAAGTTAGAGGATATTTTAGGCATTACATTCATCCCAATGATAGGCATAGTAGGTTGAGAAAGCTCCTGGACATTTGGTCGATCATTCACAGGTGAACAGTGAACTGGGCATGTGGTTTGGACATTCGACTCAATTGGCTTTTGTAAAATTGTAGCTGGGTGATCACCAGCACCTACCTGATGATCAAGAAGAGGTTGGCATTCATTTTGGACATCAAGAATCCCTCGCGACCCATGCTCGATCAACTGATAAGGCCCTGAGTGTAGCAGTTGGTGCGGGTGGTGATTTACTTCATTGGATTGATTTTGGATTGATTGGAAAGGATCCTTAGGTGCAGAAGATGGATTAGGGGTGATCAGCAAAGTGCCTAATGGTACAGTTGAGGGATTGAACAGTGGTCGAACTCCTGTATTGCTACAGTGCCCTGGAGAGCCTTTTTGGATATTTGACAGAATTGATCCATGTAAATTTGGTTCTGATGGTTTGGAAACAATGTCATGAGGTACAGAAGGAGAATGGCATTGGTTTTGGGCTGTGAAAATCCCTGTACCACCATGTCCGGCCAAATGGTGAACCGGAGAAGAAAAAGCAATGTGATCTCCCTCGTTCGCTGATTGTTTTTGGATTATGGACATATGGTGCTGTTCAGGAACATTCAGAGAGTCTTTCCTATCCAATGGGTTGGGCAATTGGGAATCATGTGTGGTTGGAGCATTTTGTCGAGCACCTGATATGGTCGGAGCAAAGTTACTGGTTTTTTGGATATTCGAAGGAGTGGAATCATAGTTGTGATTTTGTGACAGCCCAGAAATGTTCTCCATGGGTATGGGAACCTTTTCGCATTGGTTTCGTATCATTTCGACTCCTGTAACTCCTTCGCCGGCTACTGTATCCTCAACGGAGTGTTGCAGGCCATCGGACGTTTCAATTTCCACGGTAGAATGGTCTGAAAATTGGTGTGGAGGCAGGATTCGATCTGGAGACGAGGTGATTAGGCTTGGATCCACAGGATTTGGTTCTGAATTGAAATGGGAATTGTGTGTAGCTCCCAGGCGACGCGCACCAAATTGAAGATCTGTAGTCGAGTTTTGAAGTGATTCAACTTGGAGGTTGTGCGCATTAGCTGGACGGATCAAATGGTGTTGGTCCGGTGGTTTTTCACCGGCAGGAGGGGAAATGGGGTCCATTCCGGTGGATGTATCGCCGTTTGCTTGGGAGAGAGAAGCCGTTGGTATAACGGCTAGTTTTTTTTTTTTGTTCGAAATAATTTTAAAAACAAATTAAAAGCACAGAACTAATTAATAATATATAAAAATTAATATAAAAATATTGAGAATAATTTTATAATTGTAAAATGCCATTAATAAAAATATGGGCTATGATTGTGATTTTATGCAATTTTAGTTTAAAAATATCAAATAAATTTTTAAAAAATATGTAAAAATCACATTTATTATATTTTGGTATAAATATGAGGATGAAAATAAGTTATTCACAAAAAGTGGTAATTTTAAGAATAATTATGGGATTTTGTACTACCAAAATAGATAATAAATTGATTTTACGAATCTTAGAAAATTACAAAAAAAAAATGCCAAAACTATGGGGTTTGCTTATATATGCATGTACATGCTATTTTGAGAATATTTTGAGTATATAAAATATATAAAAAAATATTGGGTATCAACACATCATTTGAGGGCAGCATCGGTTATGGGCGTAAGGTGAGGAATCTCCTTCTGTCTCTTGTGCCCTTCCTGTGCATGTTTTTCATGTGCAGATCCAGGTACCACGACTCAGACTCATCACGCTCTACGTGAGGCATTGTATAGACTCCAAGGTATATCTCCAACGTCCCCAGACCGAAGAGTCCCTTTCTACTCTTGCTTTAAGTATTAGCCCTTCGGTATTTTTCTTTTTTGTTAGATATTTTGGAATTAGATATTATTAGACATTCAAAGGCTTGTGATCATGAGATTTTGGGAAAAGTATTAGTGTTTGAGAGTTGATATTGTGTATGCCGAGCAGCACTATTAAACACCATTTTATTCATTATTTTGGGGTTTATCTGTTTTCTTCCGCAAATTGGTTTATTTTTTTCCGCATTATTAGGATTACCTAGTCGTAGGGACTAGGTGTCGACACGATAGTTCACAGAGGACGAACTGGGGTTATGACATTAATACGCGTTGTACTGTTTTTTCTTACAAGATTTTGTCCCACTGGATTTTCCTTGCAAGGTTTTTAACGAGACAGCCGAAAGGCGTATTATTATATGCGTGTACTCTTTTTCCTTCTCTAGAATTTTTTTTCCAATGGGTTTAATTTAAGTTAAGGTTTTAACGAGACACATTATCTGTTGAATAGACATTCAAGGGGGAGTGTTTATATCTTAGAGAGATCTTAGGGTTTGGTACTTGGTGATTAAGACACTTTTTCCTATAAATAGAGGGGTCATATTCCATTATAATTCATCCCAAAATCAATAAAAATTCTCTCTCTAATACTACCCTTCTTCTTTTATTGCTTTATAACAAAATACAATTTGTTTTGGTGATCATGAAGTTTTCATAATTAACCGAAATACTTGGACACATAAGTGTCACGTCCTTAGTTATTAACTACCCTACGAACAAGCTCTGTAGTAGATCCATCCGAGTCAAGTGGGAAGAGCATAGGCGATTTGCCTTTATAGTAGCTTTCCTCGGACTAGTCATATTCCTAAGAAAAGATGGAAACATTGATACAAGGGTCGACGGGGTGGCCAGCACTCTTCTTGTGCAAGATAATAGCACACTAGCGCCAATGATTATAGCTGATATCTTTCGTGCCCTCAAATCCTGTAAAGCGGGGCATGACTTCTTTGAGGGTTGCAATTTGATTCTCCAAATTTGGTTGATAGAACATTTGTGTTGTCATCCTCAGTTCTCGAGTTATGGGTCGTCTGAGAAGACGTGCATTGAAGAGTTTTATATTAGAACAAAAGAAGTTAAGCTGCCTGACGGAGCAAAAGGTTGGATTTCATACTTGCGATCGTTGACTGCTAGCCAAATTGATTGGGCATACGGATGGTTGCCCCTCAATGAGGTGATACACATGCCAACAGAAGGGTCGCATTTCCTGACCATGGGTCTTAAAGCATTCAGCCTTATGCACCGTACAGGGTACTACGACAGCTTGGGATATATCAAGTTATACCAAAAGACGGGGACCTCAGCTTACAAGCAGTAGAGATTAGTCCGGACGGACAATTCCGAAAGCAAAGATTCGACAGATTTGGAATGAATGCCAAAGCTTGAAGGTAGACACCTGTGTCGAAAACCGAGCTCAGGGAGAAGTATCGCCAGGGTATGCTACATGGTATTGTCGGGATGTCGAGTATGATAGACCAATGAAAAGGCCTCACATTCAAGATTTGGCCGAGCAGTCTAAGGAGCATAAAGATTGGGTGATCAGAGAAAATGAATATAGAGCCAAGATTAGCTTGCTAGAGAAATAATTTCGAGATCTCTAATTCGAGAGCGGTTTACAAGCGGCATCTGACGAAGGAGAAAAGAAGCAGTTGAGAAAAGAGAATGAAATCTTAAAGGCTCAAATTGCAAAAATGAAAATTGCATCTGAGACCCTAGTTTGCCTTGCCCGAGATGAGAAATTGATTGAAAATCTTCGGCGTAAAGTGAATGACTACAGCTTCGATCTTGATAAAGTAGAAAAGGAGTTAGTCGGGGTTCGGAGACAACTAGCCAGAAATATCGAGGAAAGAACTAGAATGGTTCAGCAATTACAAGATGAACATAAGGTTGAGGTAGCTCGATTGAGAAAGAAAGTCATTACATCCGAAGTCAAAAGTAGCAAGATAATAAAAGAGTTTGAAGTAGAGAGAGAACATTGTTACACGACTATGGCTCGGTTAGAATTTGAGCTACAACATCTACAAAAAGAGAACCAACAAACCTTAGACGATCGCGCCAAACAGATCAGTAGACTGCTTTAGGAAAAGGGGGTCATCCGAGAAAGAATCATCAATATTGCTCAGTACTTCACCAGAAAATGCCAATTGTGTGAAGACATGTCCCAGGAAACATTCACATCAGCAGTGAAGTTCTTTTTAAAGCAAGTAATGTATGACCTAGATAAACTCCAAATGGATTAGCATATTGGCCCCCGGCAAGACCGAACGACGTCTCGCGGTCACTGTGAGCATTAATGTACTGTAGGGCATGCATTTTGTATTTGTCTTCCTTTTGCATTTGTAGCACAAAATTATTTTGTAATCGATGTTTTTGAGTATCAAAAGAAGTTGTTATCATTCTTTTTCTGTTTTATACCAATTGTCTGGGCGATAGGCAAATATGTAGGAACGGAAAAACAAAAACAAGAATGAAAAACATGGAAAAGAAGAAAAGAAAAAAAAAGACGAATAGAAAAGCTATGAAAAACATAGGAGAAAGAAAATGGTGGTTCAAAGAGTAATAAATGCCGGAATGATGCATAATGATCAAGGGAAAAAGTTGTGATTTTAATCGTTACATTTTACCCCTTATGAGCTAACTATTAACGAGTTTTGTTGTTGATGAGTATAAGATTTCAGCTAGCAACTGGCATTCTGGCACATCATCATTACAATACACGTTCAAAAGCTATGTCTAAGGCTGTGTCTCAGGAGATTGAACCTACTATCGTGGACCCACTACAGGAAGAAGAGGGTGTAGATGTTGCGGGTATGAAAGAGGAGATGTATAAGCTAAGACAGCAAATGTCAGAAATGTACCAAGCCTGGTCCAGGGGTCAACCTTTGCCCACCTATCCAGCCAATCCAGCATATGTCCCTCCCGCAAATCCTAATCCTGAACCACCTACCATGAACTCATCCTCCACGTACCCAAATTACCAACACTATTATGCCACAACTTCACAGGCACCACCACCACTATCCAAACAAGTTCCACCACAACCACCTCAGGTCACCCCAGTATATGTGGCACCACCACCTGCCGCTCTACATAAATCGTCAAGTGAACTAGTGTTCCATGTGCAAGACACTCATTATTATCTATCGGAGCAAACATTCAGGCAGCATGACTCCTATACCCCACTTATGGATATGACAGAAGAAAAGGCCGTCAGAAATATTGAGCAAGAAGAGATGGCACGGAAGATGAGAAGTCTAGAATAATCTTTCCGTAACATACAAGGGCTAGGAGGCCAAGTGAGCGTCGCATATAAAGATTTATGTTTGTTTCCAGAAGTGCAGCTCCCGGCTGGACTCAAGCTACCTAAGTTCGATATGTACGATGGACATGAGGATCCGGTAGCCCATCTTAGGGGTTATTGTAGCAAGATGCGTGGTGCAGGGGGAAGAATGAGCTATTGATGGATTATTTTAGCCAGAGTTTGAGAGGTTATGCACTAGAAAGGTACACCCGTCAAGATCACACCAGATGGTTCAGCTGGGATGATCTAGCTCAGTCATTCACTAACCACTTCCAGTACGATTTGGAGATAATTCCAGACAGGCTGTCATTAACAATAATGGAGAAGAAACCCGGGGAAAGTTTCCGGGAGTATGGGTTTAGATGGAGGGAACAAGCTGCACGGGTGGACCCTCCTATGAAGGAAACATAAATGGTGGACTGCTTTCTATAGGCCTTAGAGCCTACTTACTATGGTCATCTGGTATCAACTATTGGTAAAACTTTTAATAAAGTGGTGAAAATGGGTAGTTTCATAGAAGAGGGATTGAAAACCAATAGGATTATGAGTTTTCCGGCTATAAAGGCCACTAATCAGGCAATACAAACCGGAAATGGGGGATCTATCGGTAAAAATAAGAAGGAGGAGGTCGCAATTGTTGAAAATAGATCGTGGTCTCGGGGCAAAAATACATACCATCACCCACCTCGTCCATTTCAACCACACCCACCAGCACCCTACAACCCACCTCCACCATATTATCCACCCACCACTCCACATTTTTTCGTCCCACATGCTCAATATTATCCACCGCCTCCACATGTATGACGAGCCTAAACTCCACAAAACATCTACCACACACAAAACACCTACCCACCTTCCAGAACATATAAAAATCCAAATAGACCCAGCTTCCGCCCAGATCCGGAAGTAAGAGGAAACAGCGCCCAAACAAAGAAAACATTCACTCCACTAGGGGACTCATACACCAGTCTTTATCATCGCCTGAGGGAGTTGGGGATGCTAAGCCCAATTGAGCCGAAACTTCCAAACCCACCACCTAGAAACCTTGACCAATCATTCCGGTGTGAATATTATTCCGGGGCGCCGGGACATGGTACTGAAAAGTGTTGGCACTTGAAATCTTTTATACATGAGCTTATTGATACCAGGAGGATCGAGGTGCAGGCTCCAGAAACTCCCAATATTACACATAACTCATTGCCAGCCCATCATGAGACGCACATGATAGAGTTGGAACAGGTAGAGAGCAGTAAGAAACCTTCCCAATCAGTAATGATGATAAAAGCCAATAGCAAAGTGGAAAGAGAGGTTGAGAAAGAGAGAGCAACAGCCGAGTTGCCAATGAAGAAGCCACCAGTGGTCGAGGCTATGAAAATAGTAGTGCGGGGAGCTAAGCCGTTGTTGACAGTGAAAGGAGCATATGTGGAACCTGTAGTCATCAAACCGATGGTACAAATGCCAGTTGTAAACACTAAAGCCATACCGTGGAACTATAACAAAGTCACAGTGACGTACAAGGGGAAGGAGGTTATAGAAGAAATCAATGAAACACATGGCCTAACTCATTCCGGGTGATGCTTTGCCCCAGAAGAGTTGAGAAAAACAAAAGTGGTGAAGGAGAATCCTAATCATGTGAAGAAAACAGTTACTGAAGAAGAAGCAGAAGAGTTTTTGAAAAAGATGAAAGCTCAAGACAATTTCATAGTAGAGCCGTTAAGAAAAAGACGCTTGCGCAGATTTCAGTGCTATCATTGTTGATTCATTCTGAAGAGCACAGGAAGGCATTAATGAAAATTCTGAACGAAGCACATGGGCCCAAGAAAATTTCAGTCTGCCATCTTAAGAAAATCACGAATAAAATCTTTGAGACAAACAAGATAACATTCTAAGATAATGAATTGCCATTTGAAGGGACGGAGCACTAGAAAGCACTTTATCTAACTGTCAAATGCGAAGAATCTGTGGTTACCCGTGTTCTGGTAGACAACGGGTCAAGTGCCGACATTTGTCCACTCTCAACTCTGGGAAAGTTGAAGATTAATCCTGATAGAATCCGTCGAAACAGTGTGTGTGTATGGGGCTTTGATAGAGGAGGCAAGAATACTCTAGGGGACATTGTGCTGGAAGTTATCATTGGGCCGGTGTACTTCACTATGGAGTTCCAAGTGCCAGATGTCGCTGTTTCTTACAATTTGTTATTGGGACGTCCGTGGATCCACGCGGTGAAAGCTGTACCATCTTCTCTGCACCGGATGGTAAAATTTGAATGGGAACAGCAGGAAATCATAGTGCATGGATATGATGATGTCTGTAACACCATAACGTCATTTGAAGAAACTAAAGGGGACAAGGGCCCATGGGTATATCAAGTGATGGATGCTGTGGTAGTTAACAAAATATCCGAAGGGGAGAGAATGCCAATTCCTACAGTGGCTCCTACAGCAGTGATGGTGGCCAAAGAAATGATAAGAAATGGGTTTGCACCAGGAAAAGGTTAGGGGATAACTCTACAAGGGATAACACAACCAGTCCACTTGCCGGGAAATAATGACACCTTTGGCATGGGTTTTAAGCCTACTTATGCCGACATCCAAAGAGCCAAAAGAATGAAGAAGAAAAGTTGGACCCTCCCAAAACCAATTCCAAAATTATCCGACACATTTACTAGGCCTGGTACAACAATAAAAAGAAGGAATCAGTAGAGGAGGACTCACTCAATCAAGTAAGAAAATACCAAAAACAACAAGAAGGTATCATCTTTTCAAAATTCATACCCCAGTTATCAAACTGAGGGAATACTTTTCTGCATTCGCATTTCATGCATCAGGCGCCCACCTGGATAACAAGGGAATACATTTCTGCATTCGCATTTCATGCATCAGGGCCCACCTGGATAACAAGGGAATTCTTTTCTGCATTCACAGTTTTCATGCCTCAGGCGCCCACCTGGAAAACAAGGAAATACTTTTCTGCATCTGCATTTCATGCATCAGGCGCCCACCTGGATAACAAAGGAATACTTTTCTGCATCTGCATTTCATGCATCAGGCGCCCACCTGGATAACAAGGGAATACATTTCTACATTCGCATTTTTCATGCATCAGGCGCCCACCTGGATAACAAGGGAATACTTTACCTGTATCTGCATTTCATGCATCGGGCGCCCACATGGATAACAAGGGAATACTTTTCTGCATCTGCATTTTATGCATCAGGCGCCCACCTGGATAACAAGGGAATACATTTCTGCAGTTTTAATTTCTTTTCAGGTGCCCACCTGTATAACAAGGGAATATATTCCTACAATTTTAATTTCTGTTCA
>JASVEL010009984.1:0-51517 GCA_032618575.1 Nicotiana noctiflora
AACTTGGAAAGGAAAGCCTTTGAGCACCAGGAAGACTTGGAAAGGGCAGAAGTAGCTTTAGTCGCAATCCATGCAAAATGGAGAATAGCAGCCCACCAAGAAGCACTCCATCAACAACAGATAGAGAAACATTATGGGGCGATCATCACTGATTTAAGAGAAGCAAATGCCGCTTTTAGAGAGCAAATTCTTAGGCAAGCCCGGGATGCCAAAGCAGATAAAGATCGTTGCCACGACTTAATGGCACGGATGGAAAGACAAAGAGATAGGCTTTTGGATCTAGTCTCCGGCAACGCTCAAGTATTGGGGACAAAGAACCGACACATAGGGCAGCTGCTTAGAGAAAAAGATATGATCAGGGCCAGGATCAATGAAATCGGGCACTATATCACTATAAGATGCTTGACCTGCGAACAAGCACCCCGTCCCACCCTCTTCTCTTCAATCATGGAATGTGTCCACCAAGTCATGGCAGAGTTGGGGAATTTACAGAGAGATCTCACGTCAAGAGCCGCAGCAAGGCCAAACAACGCCTCACGGACGCAAAGATTCAAAGCGTTGGAACATGCTTAGAAGAGTCCGTTATTTTTCATTTTTTGATAGATTTTGTTTGTCCTTTTAAAAGTTTTCCTCCATTGTCGTCTTTTTGCAAAGTGTTTCAAGTGGAAGTTTGTGAAATAAAATTCAAAAAAAAAAAAATATATATATATATAACTATGCTCGGTCTGATTCACGCGGAGACGTGATACGTAGGCAATCCACATAAGATTCGACCACTACTAAAAAGAAAGAAAAAAGAAAAAAAAGGGAGAGAAAAAGGGAGGTTAATAACAAGCGAGGTTTTCAAGGATAATTGAAAAGAGAAAAGCTGGAATGACGCATGCGGTGAATACATATAGAAATGGTTAGCTGATTAGGTTCATTGCATCCAACGTGCGATAACATATCTGTTAAACTCAGTGAGCTAACAAGTTTGTTGTATTTCCAGAGAAGTTTAGCAGTTGACTTGACAGAATATACCGGCCAATCACCATTACCGTACTAGATCAAAAGGTCCAATTCCAGCAAACATGTCTAGTTCCGGCAAAAGTCTCGATGGAGAGAAAACAGAGATACAGATCATGAAAGAGGAGGTGGACCGGTTGAGACAGCAGATAACAGAGATGCACCTAGCCTGGGCTAGGGGACAGCCATCACCAAACCTTACTACTCTTACACCAGCACCAGAGCGTCCGCCTATTGACCCCTCGACAAGTGTACCGATCTATCCATATTATCAAGGGGAAAACCCTTATACATCCCAGGTTCCACCAGCTAGACAAAATCCTCCTTCCCCGTTTACCCCTGTCTTTGTGGCACCTCCACCTGCTACTTTACAGAAGTCGTCTAGTGAGCCGCTTTTTCAAATTTATGACAATCATTGCTACTCTCCCGAGCCTACCTTTAAGGCTCCTGAACCGTATTGACACACCCCTCACTGGGACAACCCGGCAGAAACGGAAAGATACCTCAAAAGTTTGGAACATGAGGAGGTTATTCGGAAAGTTAAGAGCCTGAAGCAAACATTCAGGAATATGCAAGGTTTAGGCAACCAAGTCAGTGTTGCTTAAAAAGATCTGTGCCCATTTCCAGATGTCCAGCTGCCCGCTGGGTTCAAAATGCCCAAGTTTGATCTATACGAGGGGCATGGTGACCGAGTAGCCCATCTCCGAGGTTTCTGCAGCAAAATGCGAGGAGCCGGAGGGCGAGATAAAATTCTGATAGCTTACTTCGGTCAGAGCTTGGGAGGGTCTGCACTAGAGTGGTACACCAGGCAGGATCCCAGCAGATGGTTTACATGGGATGACCTAGCCTAAGTATTCATCAGCCAGTTTCAGTACAATCTTGAAATAATCCCCGATCGCTTATCATTGCTAAAGTTAGAGAAGAAACCTGCCGAAAGTTTTAGAAAATTCGGGTTTTGCTGGAGGGAACATGCAGCAAGGGTAGATCCACCGATGAGAGAAAACGAGATGGTAGATTACGTCTTGCAGACACTGGAGCCAACATACTTCGGGCATTTGGTAACGTCCGTAGGAAAGTCATTTACCGAAGTAATAAAGATGGGATCCATGATCGAGGAAGGCTTAAAAGCTAACAAAATCATTAGCTATTCTGCTCTAAAGGCAACCACTCAAGCCATTCAAAGTGGCACTGGAGGAGTGCTTGGGAAGAAGAGGAAAGAAGAAGTTGCAGCGGTTGATTCGGGAGCCTGGTTCCGATCCAGAGGCCCCGCGCCCCAGTACAATCCACCACAACCCCACCAACAAAATTACTTTCACAATCCATATAGCCATCCAAAACACTACTACCCAACACCAGATGCTCACTTTACCGTCCATCATGCCCAATCATATGCCCCAGCTCCCGTCCAAGCACCATAGCGTGCACCAACTCCACAAAATAATTAACCACCCCCAAAAGCATACAGGAACCCCACGGGTGCGGGTTTTCGTCCGAATCAAGCCTTCAAGAATGATAGAGCACCAAGGACGAAGAATTTTACTCCCTTGGGAGAGTCTTACACCAGTTCGTTCCACCGATTGAAGCAAGTAGGATTGCTGAATCTAGTCGAGGCTAAGCTGCCAAACCCTCTTCCGAGAAATCTAGATCACTTTGTAAATTATGCGTATTGTTCAGGATTCCCAGGGCACGACACAGAAAAATGTTGGAAATTGAAAATGGCTATCCAGGAACTTATCGACACTCGTCGAATTGAGATCCAGACTCTAGCGGAACCCAACATTAACCAGAATCCACTCCCAACCCATCATGAGACCAACATGATCGAGTTGGTACGGGTAGAAGAGGGACATGAGAAAACTTCTCAGACTGTGATAATGATCAGATCTAGTGGGGTTGGAATGAAAAAGGGGCCAAGCCCTGACGAGTCACTCATCCGTGAGAAGGAAGCACCAGATGGGTCGGAAGCAGAAAAGGGGAGTGCAAACAAAGTGCCTCTAAGGCCAGAGGGAGTAAAAATAGTCGTACCAGGGGCAGCAACCAAACCTGTCCTAATTGTAGCGGGTGTTCGAATAGATCCTTTCATCATCAAGCCAGCAATACAATTTCCGATAGCTGACAGCAAAGCCATTCCATGGAACTATGACTGGGTCATGGTGACTTACAAAGGAAAAGAAGTCAGGGAGGAAGTCTGCAAAGCGCAAGGTTTGACTCGTTCAGGGAGATGTTTTGTGCCCGCGGAATTAAGAAAGACTAATCCGGCAACACTAAAAAAGCCGGTAACGGACGAAGAAGCAGAGGAGTTCCTGAAAAAGATGAAGCTACATGATTATTCTATCTTAGAACTACTGAAGAAAACCCCTGCTCAAATCTTATTGCTGTCCTTATTGATACATTCTGAAGAGCATCGGCAAGCCTTGATGAAAATTTTGAATGAGGCCCATGTACCCGACAAAATCTCTGTCAGTCACTTGGAAAAGATCACCAATAGGATCTTCGAAGCAAATCGGGTCACCTTCACCGATGATGAGTTGCCTGAGGAAGGCACCGAGAACAACAAGGCTTTATATCTTACGGTAAAGTATGAAGACTCCGTGGTTACCAGGGTTCTAGTCGACAATGGGTCCAGTGCGAATATTTGTCCCCTCTCTACATTAAACAAGTTGAAAGTGGATATCAGCAGGGTGCGCAAGAATCACATTTGTGTCCGGGGATTCGACGGAGGAGGCAAGGAATCGGTCGGGGATATAGTGTTGGTATTGACAATTGGACCTGTGAAATTCACCATGGAATTTCAAATGTTGGACATGGTGGTCTCATATAACCTTTTGATAGGACGACCGTGGATCCATGCTGCAAAAGCGGTTCCGTCTAGTCTACACCAGCTTGTCAAGTTCAAGTGGGATTGACAAGAGATTGTGGTCCATGGAGAAAATGATCTACAGACCAGCACCATCGTTCCCTTTGTTGAGGTAGAAGAGGACGTCGGGCCATGGGTATATCAGATTTGCGATACGGTGTCCATTAACAGAGTTCCCGAGGGGGAATACATTCCTGACGACAAAGTGATCTCTGCAGACATCATGCTGGCTTATGAAATGTTGGGAAATGGTTTCGTGCCTGGCAAAGGTTTGGGTACATCTCTGCAAGGTATTGTACAGCCGATCTCTTTGCTTGAAAATGTAGGGACGTTCGGTTTGGGATTTGAACCGACACCAGAAGACATTGTGTGAGCTGATAATAGGCGAAAACTAAGTAGTTTAGCCATTATTTATGCGTCCATTTAATTATGATCCAATAACATAATTTATGAATTTTATAAGATATAAGCTTGTAATTTGTGATTTATACAATGTGCAGAAAAAAGAGCTTATATCTACAATTGGAAATGTTATGGTACAATTTTGGAGCAAAAACAATCCTTCTGACTTGAGTCTTTACGATCAAGAAACAAGATTGAATGAGAAATTCACCCAGGTGCGCGAAGTGGCTACTTCGCGCACAACTTCGCACATAAGAAGAGACGAATTGAGCTACATGTGCGCGAAGTGGGCGCACACTAGTCCTGTTAATTATCATTTTTCTAAGGTGGAAAATCAAGGGACACATAATTCCACTCAAAGCAAAATAATGCAACCTTATATTATGGAGAAGATCAGATTTTTAGCATTATTGGATTAGAGTGGAAAATTACTATTCATCTTAGAGAGAAGATTTTTGAGAGAAAACTTACCAGGAGTGTTCTTGAAGCCAAGGAAGGGATTGAAGATCAAGTTTTGAAGTGCAACAAATTAAAGAGTTCATCTAAACTTTCATCTTGTATTGTTCTTTGTAGTATTTTAGACATTAATATTATTGATTTTAGTATGAACATGAATAGCTAAACTCTATAGTATTCTAGGGTCATGGATGTTAGTTAATCTTGTTATTTGAAGCTTGGATTGATTTTATTGAAGTTATTGATATGGGTTGTTTATTTGATTTTGATCTTAATTATTTTATTGCGTAGCTAACAGTGAAATATTATCTACGAACTTTGAATTAAACTTGACAAAGGAAATTCTTGGTTGCATATAAAAAGCAAATAGAACAAGTTTTGAATCTCGGGCATCGAGTGAAGGATTTGCAATTAAGATAGATATATACTTAATTGCCTTGTTTGGTTAAATAATAAGAGTTTGAAATGCATTCTTGTTAATATTAATATCATAGAAATATAGATATTAATTTAACTTGAATAGATTCATAAGAACTCGAAAGATTCTTATGAATATTATTAACCTTATAATCAACAACCCATATAATTAAATAAATCAATTCTAAGTAGAAAAATAGCATAATTACTAGCAAGTCCATGGCCCTGGAATATATTTATCCAAATTGTTATAAACATAAATTGTAATTGGTGTAGTAATTTTGCCTTGAATTATTGTTCTATTATTAATAAGTTTTATATATATCTTGTGATAGTCTAGCTTGAATTGATAATTAATTTAGTCTAAATCAGTCAATAAGTTAATCACAATTCCTCGTGGGAACGATACTTTACTTACTACTATATTACTTGTCGATATCGTATACTTGCGTGGGTGTTTTGGTCGCAACAAGTTTTGGCATCGTTGCCGGGGAATTTGAAATTAGCTCCTTGACCGTTTTATTATTTTGTAGTTGTTAATAGAAAATACAAAAAGAAATTTTCATCTATTTGTTTGTGTTATACAGGTTCTTCTCTTGAATGCGGAGGAGCAGAAGCACAAACAATCTCTTCCCATTTGATCCTGAAATTGAAAGAACAATTCATAGAACAAGGAGAGAGTGGGAAGCTCAATATAAAACAGAAGGAGAGTTGAAAATTCAAATTCAACCACAGCCAACAGTGATGGCAGGAAATGAGGAAAGAGCAGTGATTGAAGCCGCAAGACCCAGTCTAGCTAATATGACTCAGGCTATTGTGAAGCCTGATATTACCGGGCATTTTGAATTGAAACAATATATGGTGCAACTGATTCAATCTACAGGGCAATTTGCGGGTCTACCTCATGAAGATCCACAAAGACATATTCAAAATTTTTTGGAAATTACGGATACTTACAATTATCCAAATGTTTCCAAGGAGATTGTACGGCTGACACTATTTCCTTTTTCTCTGCTTGGGGAAGCTAAAGAGTGGTTAAACAAATAACCATCAAATTCAATCTGCACTTGGGATGATCTAGCAAGGAAGTTCTTAATCAAGTTCTTTCCTACTAAAAAGACAAAAATGTTGAGGAGTCAAATTCTTGGGTTCGAACAACGCTCTGGCGAAACACTTCGTCAAGCTTCGGAAAGATACAAGAAGCTACTTAGGGACTGCCCTCATCATTGTCAAACAGATGAGGTGTTAGGTCATACATTTGTTGATGGGTTAGATGAAGCTTCTAAAATGAATCTTGATTCCGCTTGTGGAGGAAGTTACATGACAAAATCTTACACGAAAATCCAACTCTTGTTAAGTACATTCACTTCTAATGATAATAATTGGCAAGGTGATGGAGATTCCAGAAAGGCAATGAAACAAAAAGCAGCAGGGGTGCTTGAGCTGGATGATGTATCGGCAATGAGAGCTGAAATTGCAATGATATCCAACCAGATGACAAGGATGACAATGGAACAACCTAAACCCATGCAACAGGTGCAACAAATGGCTATTTGCTGTGAAATGTGTGGTGATAGCCATACAAGTGATATGTGTCCAACAAATCCAGAATCTATTTATTATGTAGGACAACAAAACAGAGGTCCAGCAAATCAGCACGCACAGTATGGTAATTCCTACAATGCAAATTGGACGAATCATCCTAACTTCTCATGGGGAGGAAATCAGCAAAATCCAAATCAGTACAGACCGCAAGGGGGTTTTAATCAACCTCAGAGACCACCTCAGCAGGTGGAAGAAAGAACAAATGATTTGCTGAAAAAGTTGTTGATCGACAATCAGCAGCTCGGAACTGATGTTAGGAATCTAGAAAGGCAGATGGGGCAGATAGCAACGAACCAGAACACTAGACCTACAGTAGCTCTTCCCAGTGACACGGAAAAGAACCCACAGGTAAGTGCTATAACACTTAGAAGCGGGAGAGAACTTGAGGAAATCTCAAAGAAAAAGAAAGAGAAATTTGTGCCCGAGGGAGAATTGATCCCTAAATTGATAAATGATCCAAAGAAGACTACTAAAAGTCTTGAACCCGTGGAAGTTCCAAGACCACCCCCACCTTTTCCCCAAAGATTGCAAAAGAAGAACGATGATAAAATGTTCAGTAAATTTCTGTCCATGTTGAATCAAGTTCAATTAAACATTCCACTTATTGATGTACTTCGAGAAATACCTAAATATGCTAAGTGCATCAAAGATATAGTGGCTCATAAAAGGAGATTGACTGAATATGAAACAGTCGCACTTACTGAAGAGTGCACTGCCAAGGTACAAAACAAGCTTCCACAAAAGCTTAAAGATCCCGGTAGTTTTACAATTCCTGTGCGTATTGGGGATATCGATGTAGGTCGAGCTCTTTATGACTTGGGGGCGAGCATAAATTTAATGCCCTTGTCATTGTTCAAACAATTGGGTCTTGGAGCTCCTAGACCAACCACTGTGATGTTGTAGTTAGCAGACAGGTCCATAGCACACCCTGAAGGGGTGATAGAAGATGTATTGTTGCAGATTGGGAAATTCATCTTTCCTGCAGAATTCATTATTCTTGATTATGAAGTAGATGAATTGGTGCCAATCATTCTTGGGCGACCTTTGCTAGCTACTGGTGATGCAATCATTAAAGTGAAAGAAGGGAAGATGATTCTAAGGGTTGATGATGAGGAAGCGGTGTTTAACGTATACAAAGCAATTCAACTTCCTTGTCAATATGAGGAACTTTCTATGATATCCGTGATTGAAAATGATGAACAAAATTGTGATCCAAGTGTGTATCTCAATGATTCATTAGAGAAAGTACTTACAATATTTGACAATTTGGCAACAGATGAAGAGGTTGAAGAGATGATGTACATCCTTGATACATCTTGTGCATACTTGCAAGGAACATATCATTTTGAACCGTTGAACAGGCCACATGAACCTCCTCCAAAGCCATCAATTGAGGAAGCGCCGAAATTGGAGCTTAAACCACTACCATCTCACTTGCATTATGCTTATTTGGGTAGTTTTGATACATTGCATGTTATCATTTCTTTTGATTTATCTGAATTGCAGGAGGAAATATTGCTAAGAGTATTGAGAGAGCACAAGAGAGCCATTGGGTGGACAATGTCAGACATAAAAGGTATTAGTCCTGCTTTTTGCATGCATAAAATCCTAATAGAGGAAGGATACAAACCAAGTATAGAACACCAACGTCGCCTCAATCCTAACATGAAAGAAGTGGTAAGAAAAAAGGTGATCAAATGGCTTGATGCAGGTATTGTATTTCCTATCTCTCACAGTAAGTGGGTGAGTCCAGTTCAGTGTGTTCCTAAGAAGGGGGGTATAATTGTGATAGTTAATGATAATAACGATTTAATGCCAATAAGAATTGTCACAGGGTGGAGAATTTGAATTGATTACAGAAAACTGAATAATGCCACCAGGAAGGACCATTTTCCTCTCCCTTTCATGGATCAAATGCTTGATCGATTGGCCAGCCAGGAGTATTACTGCTTCCTGGATGGTTACTCTGGGTATAATCAAATAACTATAGCCCTAGAGGACCAAGAAAAGACCACTTTTACGTGTCCTTATGGCACGTATGCGTTCAAAAGAATGCCCTTTGGTCTTTGCAATGCACCTGCAACATTTCAAAGGTGTATGATGGCCATTTTCACTGATATGGTCAAGATATTTGTAGAAGTATTTATGGATGATTTCTCTGTTTTCGGATGCTCTTTTTATAAATGTTTAACTAATCTCGATAAAGTGCTAGCCAGATGTGAAGAGACCAACTTGGTCCTGAACTAGGAAAAATGTCATTTCATGGTAAGAGAAGGTATTGTCCTAGGGCACAAAGTGTCCAAGAACGGATTGCAAGTAGACAATGCAAAAGTGGAAGCAATTGAAAAATTGCCCCCACCCATATCTGTTAAGGGCATACACAGTTTTCTAGGCCATGCAGGATTTTATCGAAAATTCATTAAAGATTTTTCAAAATTTTCATCTCCTCTTTGCAGGCTCGTTGAGAATGATACACCATTCAAGTTTGATGATGCGTGTTTGAAGGCATTTGAAGAGCTTAAAAGAAAATTGGTCTCTGCACCAATCATTGTTGCTCCAGATTGGGAATTGCCTTTCGTATTAATGTGTGATGCAAGTGACATAGCCATTGGTGTTGTGTTGGGACAGAGGAAGGAGAAAATTTTTTACTCTATTCATTATGCGAGCAGAACTCTAAATACCGCTCAAATGAATTACACTGTCACAGAGAAAGAATTACTTGCAGTAGTATGGGCATTTGACAAGTTTAGATCCTACCTAGTAGGAACTAAAGTCATAGTCTATACTGACCACTCAGCTATCAAGTATCTATTTGCAAAGAAAGATGCAAAGCCAAGACTAATCCAATGGGTTCTTCTTTTGCAGGAATTTGACCTTGAGATACGTGATAGAAAAGGTACTGAGAATCAAGTGGCTGATCATTTGTCCAGATTGGAAAACAGAAGTCATGTGATTGAAAGAGACTCAATAAAAAAAACGTTCCCAGATGAACATCTGTTGGCCATCACATCTAATGAAACTTCATGGTATGCTGACTTTGTAAATTATATTACAAGTGGAGTGATGCCATCAGAAATCACAACGGATCAAAGGAGAAAATTCTTCCATGATGTGAAATCATATATGTGGGACGAGCCCTTTCTCTACAAACAATGTGCTGACCAATTGGTAAGAAGGTGTGTACCTGAAGAAGAAATGAATGCCATGTTGCATGACTGTCATTCTTTTTCATATGGAGGTCATCATGGTGGAGATAGAACATCACAAAAGGTTCTCCAATCAGGTTTTTACTAGCCATCCTTATTTAAAGATGCTCATGCATTTGTTAAAACTTGTGACAGGTGTCAAAGAATAGGTACAATCACAAAGAGAAATGAGATGCCTTTGCAGAATATTTTGGTGGTGGAATTATTTGATGTGTGGGGAATTGACTTCATGGGACCATTTCCAGGTTCTAATGGTCATAGATACATTCTGGTTGCAGTAGACTATGTGTCTAAGTGGGTTGAAGCCATTGCTCTTCCTACGAATGATGCAAAAGTTATGGTAAGCTTTGTTAAGAAACACATTTTCACACGCTTTGGAACACCAAGGGTGTTGATAAGTGATGGAGGAACACATTTTTGCAACAAACTGTTTAAAAATGTTTTATCAAAATATGGGATAAAACACAAAGTTGCTACTGCATACCACCCTCAAACAAGTGGTCAAGTTGAAGTATCTAATCGAGAGATAAAACAGATTCTGGAGAAAACAGTTAATGCAAACAGGAAGGATTGGTCTGCTAAATTAGAAGATGCTTTGTGGGCCTACCGAACTGCATACAAGACTCCAATAGGTACTTCTCCATACAGGTTAGTTTATGGAAAGGCATGTCATTTGCCTATTGAACTTGAACACAAAGCTTATTGGGCAATCAAAAAGTTAAATGTGGATATGGATTTAGCTGGTGAAAAAAGGCTGCTACAACTCAATGAACTTGATGAGTTTAGATTGAATGCTTATGAAAATGCCAAGTTGTATAAAGAAAGGACCAAGAGATGGCACAATAAGCATATCCAACATCGTGAGTTTGAGCCGGGGCAACAAGTGCTGTTATTCAATTCTAGGTTGAAACTCTTTCCGGGAAAGCTAAAATTCCGTTGGTCAGGACCTTTTGTGGTGGTAAGTGTAAGTCCCTATGGAGCAATACAATTGAGGGACCAAAACTCAAATGACACTTTTCTGGTGAATGGACAACGTGTGAAACATTATTGGGGTGATGATGTTAATCGTCACAAGCCCTCGGTTGAACTTAATGATGTTTGATGAATTGTGGAGTTGTGCCGCGACAGTAAATCAGGTGCTCATTGGGAGGCAACCCAATAATAGCGATAATTGTGTGTTAATAATTTTTTTAAGTGTGTTATATTCTTCGTTTTTATTTTGTTTGGGTGTAATTTGTGTGTTGATGATTGTAGGACAACAAGGAGGGATGCTAAGGTATTACTTCATTGTTGTTTGATATAAAAAAAAAATTACTTCATTTAGTTCGTCCAGCTGCGCGAAGTCCCTGCGCGAAGTGATCACTTCGTGCACACTTCGCGAACCTTAAGCAGAAAGCTCATAGGCTGTGCGTGAAGTCATGCGCGAAGTGCCCACTTCGCGCACCACTTCGCGCACCTTAAGCAGAATACTCAGGTTTTGTGTGCGAAGTCATGCGCGAAGTGACCACTTCGCGCACCACTTCGCGCAGAACAGACGGGGTGTGTATATACTTACATTATTTTTAATTTAACCGACACTCTTCAAAATTTTACCACTTTTTCTCTCAACATACCCTAAATTCTACCTTCTTCTCCAAACCCTAACCTCAAACACCATAATTCATCTATCAATTACTCTAATATTCTTCAACAATTTGTGAAAGCTCTTCATCCTTACTAAGATTCATCTTAATCCCATCAAGTAAGAACCCTAAACTTTTAATTTCTTGAATTTTTGTTTAATTTTGTTTTTTTTTTATTTTGTTACTCATAACTTTAATTTGTTAATATAGTTGATATATGTTAGAAATTATAGGTTGTATAATGTTTTTGTAGTATTTATGTTGTTTATGATAAATTAGAAGTTCTTGTGCAAAAATTAGAATGTTTGAGCAATGTTGATAGAATTTATCATAGTTTTATATACTTTTGGGTTTAAATTTGTGAATAAATGTGTGGGTAGGACATGAACTGGTTATGTAACGATCCCAAATCTGGTCGTGATGGCGCTCAGCACATTGCTAAGCCAGCCTGACCAATCAATAACAATAACGGAGCTAGAAGCTCTCTTTAGCCCATTTAAGCATATCAAATCACGAAGCAATAGCGATACATATAATGAAAACGGGGAAACCAAGTCCCATAATACATCAAATCCCATAGACCAAGGGTCCAAGAGTCATGAGCCTCTACCGAACATGAGTGTATAAAGGTTTACAAGATACCAAGTGCGGAAAGAAATGTCAATACAAAATCAAAAGACAGGTAGGAAGGAATATCGGGTCCCGCGGACTCGGGGCTACCTCGTATATCCCACGGATGTCGCCTCGCACGGCCTATCGGATCAACTGCTGAGAGGTACCCGGATCCGCACACAAGGTGCGAGGAGTAAAATGAGTACTGCCGGACTCGGTGGTAATAAACAAGGGTAAGACGACACGAGATAAGAAATCCGCGATAAAGCACTATGTAAAGCTATAATCGGCTACCTGTCATAGAATCAATCTTCACCGTACTCGTACCAACAAATACCAATAAATAGCATAACGACTAGCACATGTAACTAAATGCAATGCAATGCATGATATGACCGCTACGACGCGTAGCCCGACTCCAATTTTGGGTACCCGTGCTCACTGTGGGGGTTCGGACTCCGGAGGGGCTCCTACAGCCCAAGCACATCTCATAGAGATATTCCTGCGGCGTATAGTCCGATCCAACATATATCTCGCTGCGGCGCGCAGCCCGATCCACTACTAGTCAGCTAATATGCAGATACAGCCTCGCAAGCTCAAAAATAGTTTTTGAAAACTCTTTTATCATTTTTCAGTTGGAAAACAGTAATACCAAGTTCCAGAGATTGGAATTAGCATAATAACAAAAATAGCTGCGGACTAGTAGTAAACTAGCATGTCTATATGATAAGACAATGATAACGATTCTCGCGGGATCCAATAACTGGCTCACGGCCCACATGTAAACTCAACCGCCCAAGAAGGGGGTTCCTCGGCTCAAGAGTGGCCATTATCACATTATATATATATGCAACCATCCGAGAAGGAGGTTTGACGGCTCGAGAATAGCCAATAATACAGTATCAACAGGTCGGACTAATATATAGTCTCCAGTTCATGATCGACCCCGCACTCTCGAGAGTGTGCGTGTCTCGCCGCTATACAGCGTCACAAAGTGGTATACCGGGGTTTCGAACCCGCTGGTCATCACCCACATCTATTACTCACCTCAATATAGCGCGACGACTATTCCGTAATGCCCTTGCCACGAGAATCAAGCTCCGCACGCGTAGAATCTGATCAAATACAGTAGAAATACAACAAATTAGGCCAATGGGACTACACCCAATCAATACAACTCAATTTACATCAAAATTCCCAAAGTTGTCAAAACTCAACTTTCGGTACGCTTATCGAAAAATCACGAAAGTCACATATTCGGAACCCTCATCTCAATACGAGTCTAAGCATATCAATTTTACCAAATTCGGACTCCATTTGCCCATTCAAAATCTTGATTTTCTAAAGTTCAAGCCTAGGGCTAAATCCTCCATAAATTACCCCAAATTCCTCCATCTTCATGATATAATTGCATAATATTACCAATACTAATCATAGTTTAAGTCCATAGTTGATTACCCTGATGATTTCCCTTGAATTTCTCTTCAAAATCGCCCAAATCGCCTCTAAAGTCGAGACCCAAAATGTGTGAAATGTTCTGAAATTTTTCTAACTTCTGATACACTTACTTACAGCGATTTTCGCTTCCGCGGAATATTTTCCGCTCCTACGAGCCCGTATCCGCGACCAAAGGGTCGCTTCAGCGGTTCCAGGCGCCTAGCCGGCCATTTCCGCTTCTGCGAACAAAGGGCCGCTTAAGCGGGCCCGCTTCTGCGAAGAAACTTCCGCTTCTGCGGACACATCCGCCTCTGCGCATCATTGACCGCTTCTGCGGTCTCGCCCAAACGGTCAAATGTCCGCTTCTGCGGACCATGCCCATTTTCTTCACCTTCGCTTCTGCGATCACTGGCTCGCACCAGCGATGCCGCTTCAGCGGAATTACTTTCGCTTCTGCGTAACCAGCCGCTCCTGCGCATCTCGTCCGCTTCTGCGGACTCGCTCCTGCGTCCAAAATTCCGCAGGAGCGGAAACAACAGAAGCAGGATCCCAACCTGCAATTCTTCCACAATTTCTCCCGTTTAACCATCCGAAATCACCCCGAGGCCCCGGGACCTCATCCAAACATACCAACACATCTTAATACCTTATTCGAACTTGCTCCAATCCTCAAAACACGTCTAACAACATCAAAACCCATAATTCGCATCGAATTCAAGCCTAAATTCCTTAAAACATTCCGAATTACACATTCGATCAAAAACCCGACCAAACGACGTCCGAATGACCTGAAATTTTGCAGGCACATCCAAAATCACCTAACGGAGCTACTGCAACTGTCGTAATTTCATTCCGACCCCTGGATCAAAATCTCACCTACCGTTCGGATTTTGCCAAAATTCAACCTTAGCCAATTCAAGCCTATTTCTACACCGGCCTCCAAATTCAATTCCGATCGCTCCCCTAAGTCACAAATCACCTTCCGGAACTAACCGAATCATCAGAATCCGATTCCGAGCCCTCTAACCAAATAGTCAACTCCGGGTTGACTTCCCTTATTCAAGTTTCCTTCACAAAGGCGATATGCCTCATTTTCAATCCAATTCACTCCTAACTCACCCGATAGACTTTAACACTGATATAAAAGCATAAAACATACAATTTCAACATAACGGGGTGGTAATTCCCGTGACGACGGGCCGGGTCGTCACATTCTCCCCCTCTTAAGCAAACGCTCGTCCTCGAGCGGGTCAAGAAACATACCCGAAGTCTCAAACAAGTGAGGATATCTGCTCCGCATCTCCCGCTCGGTCTCCCAAGTGGCCTCCTCTACGGGTCGACCTCTCCACTGAACCTTAACTGATGCAATCTCCTTAGACCTCAATTTTCTCACCTGACGTCCCAAAATAGCAATAGGCTCCACGTCATAGGATAGATCACCATCAAGCTGAATGGTGCTGAAATCTAATACATGAGACGGATCTCCAATGTACTTCCGGAGCATAGACACATGGAATACTGGATGAACGCTGGATAAGCCGGGCGGCAAGGCCAACTCATATGCCACCTCTCCAACTCTCCTAAGTATCTCAAAAGGACCAATGTACCCGGGACTCAACTTTCCTTTCTTCCCAAACCTCATGACACCCTTCATAGGTGAAATCTTCAACAATACTCTGTCACCAACCATGAAAGACAACTCTCGAACTCTACGGTCCGCATAACTCTTCTGACGAGACTGTGCTGTACGAAGCCTCTCCTGGATCAACTTTGCTCTATCTCGAGCATCCTGGACTAACTCAGTCCCTATCAATCTAACCTCACCAGGCTCAAACCATCCCACGGGGGATCTACACCGCCCGCCATACAATGCCTCATACGGGGCCATCTGAATACTCCACTGATAACTGTTGTTGTAGGCAAACTCAGCAAGTGGTAGGAACTCATTCCACAAACCACGAAAATCAATCACACAAGCTCGCAACATATCCTCCAAGATCTGAATAGTGCGCTCAGACTGCCCATATGTCTGGGGTGAAATGTTGTACTCAACTCAACCCGTGTACCCATCTCTCGCCGAAATGCTCTCCAAAACTGAGAAGTGAACTGAGTACCCCTGTCGGATATGATAGACACTGGAACTCCATGCAACCGAACAATCTCTCGAATAAAGATCGCTGCCAACCGCTCCGATGAGTAGGTAGTACTAACCGGAATGAAGTGAGCTGACTTGGTCAGTCTATCCACAATCACCCATACAGAATCAAACTTCCTCGCCGTCCGAGGGAGTCCAGTAACAAAGTCCATAGTGATCCTCTCCCATTTTCACTCAGGAATAACAATGCGCTGAAATACACCGCCGGGCCTCTGATGCTCGTACTTAACCTGCTGACAGCTGAGGCACCGTGCTACATGTCTAACAATGTCCATCTTCATCTTTCTCCACCAATAATGTTGTTTCAAATCTTGATACATCTTCGCGGCTCCTGGATGGATAGAATACCGCGAGCTATGGGCCTCCTCCAGAATCAACTCACGAAGGCCATCAACATTGGGCACACATATCCGGCCCTGCATCCTCAATACATCGTCACTATCAATGGTGACATCTCTAGCATCATCATGCTGAACTCTATCCCTCAGGACAGCCAAATGTGGATCATCATATCGGCGCTCACGAATACGATCATATAGAGATGACCGAGATACAACACAAGCCAATACCCGGCTGGGCTCCGAAATATCTAACCTCACTAGCCAATTGGCTAGCACCTGAACATCATAAGCAAATGGCCTCTCCTCAGCTGGAATATATGCCAAGCTCCCCATACTGACCGCCTTCCGGCTCAAAGCATCGGCCACCATATTGGCCTTCCCCGGATGATATAATATAGTAATGTCATAATCCTTCAGGAACTCTAGCCATCTCCGCTGTCTCAAATTAAGGTCTTTCTGTTTGAACAAGTGCTGGAGACTACGATGGTCGGTATACACCTCACAAGACACACCGTACAAATAGTGCCTCCAAATCTTCAATGCATGAACAATGGCGGCTAGCTCCAAGTCATGAACAAGATAGTTCTTCTCATGTGGCTTCAACTGCCGAGAAGCATAAGCAATTACCTTTCCTTCCTGCATCAACACACAACCTATCCCCACTCTCGAGGCATCACAATAAACGGTATATAAACCCGAAGCTGATGGCAATACTAACACTGGAGCTGTGGTCAAAGCTGTCTTGAGCTTCTGAAAGCTCCCCTCGCACTCATCCGACCACACGAATGGTGCACCCTTCTGGGTCAATTTAGTCAATGAAGAAGCAATGGATGAAAATCCCTGAACAAACCGGCGATAATATCCCGCCAAACCAAGAAAACTCCCGATCTCTGTAGCTGAGGTCGGTCTAGGCCAACTCTACACCGCCTCTATCTTTTTCTGATCAACCCGAATACCATCACGAGACACCACATGTCCCAAAAATGCTACGGACTCGAGCCAAAACTCGCACTTGGAGAATTTAGCATATAGCTTCTCCTCCCTCAATCTCTCCAACACAATACTCAAATGTTGAGCATGCTCCTCCTGACTACGGGAGTAGACTAGAATGTCATCAATGAACACAATCACAAATGAATCCAAATAAGGCCCGAACACACTGTTCATCAGATGCATAAATGCTGCTGGGGCGTTGGTCAGCCCAAACGACATCACAAGAAACTCATAATGACCATATCGGGTCCTGAATGCAGTCTTCATAATATCCGAGTCCCTGATCTTCAGCTGATGATAGCCTGAACGAAGATCGATCTTAGAAAACACCCTCGCACCCTGTAACTGATCAAACAAATCATCTATGCGCGGTAGAGGGTACTTGTTCTTCACCGTCACTTTGTTCAATTGCCTATAATCAATACACATTCGCATGGAACCATCTTTCTTTTTAACAAATAATACCGGTGCACCCCACGGAGACACACTAGGGCGGATGAAACCCTTATCCAGAAGCTCTTGAAGCTGCTCTTTCAGTTCTTTCAACTCGGCTGGTGCCATTCGATAAGGAGGAATGGATATGGGCTGAGTGCCCGGCACCAAGTCAATGCCAAAATCAATATCCCTGTCCGGCGGCATGCCCGGCAGGTCTGAGGGGAATACATCTGGGAAGTCCCTCACGACAGGTACAGAATCAATGCTAGGAGATTCAGCTCCCACATCTCTCACAAAAGCTAAGTACGATAAACACCCTTTTCCAACCATCTTCTGAGCCTTTAAGAACGAAATAACATGGCTAGGGACGAAATCGGTCGAACCCCGCCACTCAATCTGAGAAATACCAGGAATGGTCAACGTAACTGTCTTAGCATGACAGTCCAACATAGCATGGTACGGAGACAACCAGTCCATACCCAATATAACGTCAAAGTCCACCATCCCCAACAATAACAAATCTGCCTGGGTCTCCAGACCCCCAATAGATATAACACAGGATCTATAGACATGATCCACAACAATCGTATCACCCACGGGGGTGGATACATGAACAAGTAAATCAAGACTACCACGAGTCGCACCCAAATGATGTGCAAAAAAAGAGGACACGTAAGAATATGTGGACCCCGGATCAAATAGAACGAGAGGCATCTCCGCGACGTACGTAAATGATACCCGTAATCACGCATCGGAGGCAACTCGCATCACGCCCTGTCGGGAAGTGCATAGAACCGTGCTCGGCCTCCACCGGATCTCTCCTCGCCCTCGGGCGACCACGAGAAGACCGACCTCCACCTCTACTAGCCTGAGATGGTGCTGAAGAGGAGGGCCGATCCCTCTGCTGAGTCCTGCCCCTACGTAGTCGAGGGCACCGTCTCCTCATGTGGCCAAACTCACCACACTCATAACATGCACCCTGGGCTGAAGAAGTAGGTGTTGCACTCTAGGCTGGAAGGGCACTAAGTGATGACCGACCCTGCTGAAACCCCTGTCGACCACGACCATAAGAGAACCTCCGCTCTGCTCTGGGCGGCCCGAATGAGAAGGTCTAGATGAGCGACCTCTGCTCTGCTGGGAATGCCCTCTAGATGGAGCACCGCTGAAACTGCCAGAACCGCGAGGCCTCTTGGCCTCCCGCTCCTCTCTCTCTCGGCGACGATCCGCCTCAATGGAGCGTGCCATATCAGCTACCTGCTCAAACGATGATGACAGAACTCGCTCGCCGGTCATAAGAATACGGATAGAGTAGTTGAGGCCATCAATGAACCTCCTGATCCTCTCCCTATCAGTGGGGATCATCCATGTGGCATGCCTAGCCAACCGAGTGAATCTAAGCTCATACTGGGTCACAGACATGTCGCCCTGAATCAACCACTCGAACCGGCGACGTAGCTCCTCGCGACGAGACCGAGGTACATATTTCTCTAGAAAGAGAGTAGAGAACTGCTGCCATGTGAGAGGTGCTGCTCTTGCAGGCCTACGCCTCTCAAACTCCTCCCACCAATCAAATGCGGGACCAGTGAACTGAAATGTAGTAAATGAAACTCCGCTGGACTCGAGAATACCAGCCGTACGCAGCATCTTTTGACACTTGTCCAAGAAACCCTGGGCATCCTCGCCCTCAACGCCACTGAAATGGGGTGGCTGAAGTCTACCAAATCTCTCAAGACGACGCTGCTCGTCGTCGGGCATAACCTGAACCATATGCTTTGGAGCTGGAGCTGGTGCAGCTGGAGGAATAACCGGTGCAACCACCTGAGCGGGGACCGCCTCTGGCGTCTGAAGTCCCTGAACAACCTGCTCAGGTGTGCGAGCTGCAGGGGTCTGCTGACCACCCCCTGACTGAGATGTCGCTACAGTAGCGGTAGCCGAAACTACCCGAGCCAAACCGGAACACACTGATAATATCTGAGCAAGAGTCTCCTGAAGACCAGGAATAGCAATAGATACAGTCTGGCCCTGAACTGGGGCTGTTGGAGCATCAACCACTGGGGGCTGCTCCTGAACTGGTACAACGGGCGGGTCAGCTGGCACTGCCTCAGCCGCCCTACCTCTCACTCTAGCACGACCGCGCCCACGGCCTCTAACAGGTGGCAATGGAGGTCGTCCACCTCGTCCCGATGCTCGCGTTCTCGCCATCTACGAGAGAATAGAATATAGAAGTTCAGTTCTCAGAACAACAAGATCGCACGATAGAGTTTAAGAAGTGTGAAGTGTTTCCTAAAGGTTCGCAGCCTCCCGAGGATAAGTACAGGCATCCCCGTACCGATCCACAAGACTCTACTAACCGGCTCAAGACTCACGAGGCCTAATAAACCTAGGCTCTGATACCAACTTGTCACGACCCCAAATCCGGTCGTGATGGCGCCCAGCACATTGCTAGGCCAGCCTGACCAATCAATAACAATAACGGAGCTAGAAGCTCTCTTTAGCCCATTTAAGCATATCAAATCACGAAGCAATAGCGATACATATAATGAAAACGGGAAAACCAAGTCCCATAATACATCAACTCCCATAGACCAAGGGTCAAGAGTCATGAGCCTCTAAAGAACATAAGTGTATAAAGGTTTACAAAATACCAAGTGCGGAAAGAAATGTCAATACAAAATCCAAAGACAAGTAGGAAGGAATATCGGGTCCTGCGGACTCTGCAGCTACCTCGTATATCCCACGGATGTCGCCTCGCACAGCTACTGGATCACTGCTGAGAGGTACCTGGATCTGCACACAAGGTGCAGGGAGTAAAATGAGTACTGCCAGACTGAGTGGTAATAAACAAGGGTAAGACAGCGCAGATAAGAAATCCGCAATAAAGCACTATGTAAAGCTATAATCGGCTACCCTGTCATAGAATCAATCTTCACTGTACCTGTACCAACAAATACCAATAAATAGCATAACAGCTAGCAGATGTAGCTAAATGCAATGCAATGCATGATATGACCGCTACGGCGCGTAGCCCGACTCCAATTTTGGGTACCCGTGCTCACTGTGGGGGTTCAGACTCCGGAGGGGCTCCTACAGCCCAAGCACATCTCATAGAGATATTCCTGCGGCGTGCGGTCCGATCCAACATATATCTCGCTGCGGCGCGCAGCCCGATCCACTACTAGTCAGCTAATATGCAGATACAGCCTCGCAGGCTCAAAAATAGTTTTTGAAAACTCTTTTATCATTTTTTAGTTGGAAAACAGTAATACCAAGTTCCAGAGATTGGAACTAGCATAATAACAAAATAGCTGCGGACTAGTAGTAAACTAGCATGTCTATATGATAAGACAATGATAACGATCCTCGCGGGATCCAATAACCTGGCTCACGGCCCACATGTAAACTCAACCGCCCAAGAAGGGGGTTCCTCGGCTCAAGAGTGGCCATTATCACATTATATATATATGCAACCATCCGAGAAGGAGGTTTGACGGCTCGAGAATAGCCAATAATACAGTATCAACAGGTCAGACTAATATATAGTCTCCAGTTCATGATCGACCCCGCACTCTCAAGAGTGTGCGTGTCTCGCCGCTATACAGCGTCACAAAGTGGTATACCGGGGTTTCGAACCCGCCGGTCATCACCCACATCTATTACTCACCTCAATATAGCGCGACGACTATTCCGCAATGCCCTTGCCACGAGAATCAAGCTCCGCACGCGTAGAATCTGATCAAATACGGTAGAAATACAACAAATTAGGCCAATGGGACTACACCCAATCAATACAACTCAATTTACATCAAAATTCCCAAAGTTGTCAAAACCCGACTTTCGGTACGCTTATCGAAAAATCACGAAAGTCACATATTCGGAACCCTCATCTCAATACGAGTCTAAGCATATCAATTTTACCAAATTCGGACTCCATTTGCCCATTCAAAACCTTGATTTTCTAAAGTTCAAGCCTAGGGCTAAATCCTCCATAATTTACCCCAAATTCCTCCATCTTCATGATATAATTGCATAATATTACCAATACTAATCATAGTTTAAGTCCATAGTTGATTACCCGATGATTTCCCTTGAATTTCTCTTCAAAATCGCCCAAATCGCCTCTAAAGCCGAGACCCAAAATGTGTGAAATGTTCTGAAATTTTTCTAACTTCTGATACACTTACTTACAGCGATTTTCGCTTCTGCGGAATATTTTCCGCTCCTACGAGCCCGTATTCGCGACCAAAGGGTTGCTTCAGCGGTTCCAGGCCTGGCCGGCCATTTCCGCTTCTGCGAGCAAAGGGCCGCTTAAGCGGGCCCGCTTCTGCGAAGAAACTTCCGCTTCTGCGGAAACATCCGCCTCTGCGCACCATTGTCCGCTTCTGCGGTCCCGCCCAAGCGGTCAAATGTCCGCTTCCGCGGACCATGCCCATTTTCTTCCCCTTCGCTTCTGCGATCACTGGCTCGCACCAGCGATGCCGCTTCAGCGGAATTACTTCCGCTTCTGCGTAACCAGCCGCTCCTGCGCATCTCGTCCGCTTCTGCGGACACGCTCCTGCGTCCAAAATTCCGCAGGAGCGGAAACAACAGAAGCAGGATCCCAACCCTGCAATTCTTCCACAATTTCTCCCGTTTAACCATCCGAAATCACCCCGAGGCCCCCGGGACCTCATCCAAACATACCAACACATCTTAATACCTTATTCGAACTTGCTCCAATACTCAAAACACGTCTAACAACATCAAAACCCATAATTCGCATCGAATTCAAGCCTAAATTCCTTAAAACATTCCGAATTACACATTCAATCAAAAACCCGACTAAACGACGTCCGAATGACCTGAAATTTTGCAGGCACATCCAAAATCACCTAACGGAGCTACTGCAACTGTCGGAATTCCATTCCGACCCCCGGATCAAAATCTCACCTACCGTTCGGATTTCGCCAAAATTCAACCTTAGCCAATTCAAGCCTATTTCTACACCGGCCTCCAAATTCAATTCCGATCGCTCCCCTAAGTCACAAATCACCTTCCGGAACTAACCGAATCATCAGAATCCGATTCCGAGCCCTCTAACCAAATAGTCAACTCCGGGTTGACTTCCCTTATTCAAGTTTCCTTCACAAAGGCTATATGCCTCATTTTCAATCCAATTCACTCCTAACTCACCCGATAGACTTTAACACTGATATAAAAGCATAAAACATACAATTTCAACATAACGGGGTGGTAATTCGCGTGACGACGGGCCGGGTCGTCACAGGTTATAGCTGAAATTTGGTTGGGAAATCTCTAACCAAAGCATTAACAATAAGGATGAATTAGGCTTGCCCACAATGTGTTTGAGGAAGGTCCTCAAAGAAGTTTGATAGAGCAATTGACTCAATTTTGCGTATGAATTCTGAGTAACCGCATTGAAGCACATTATCTATTCATCTTAGATTAATATGTCATTGTCTTATAGGAATTATGGCACCAAAAAGAAGATTAACTTCAGGAGCATCTTTTAGCCGATCACGAGCCAATGCTGCAACTAACTATGATTCAAGAAGGTTTACTTCGCCTGAAGCTCAAACCCGGTTCACCAACAAAAGGACAAAGAAACTGATTCCAGAAAGGAGCATTGATGTTAAAAATCTTCAAGAAAAGTGCCCTAGCATGTACCAAAAGTTGATTGAACGGGGGCTTCAAGTCTTTATGAATGAACCGGTGACTGCAAATGAAATAGTAGTTCGCGAATTCTACGCGAATGTACCTGAACATCAAAATAATATTGTGACTGTGCGAAGAAGACAAGTCAATGCTTCAATTGAGGCAATTAGAGCAAGTTACAATTTACCTGATGTTGTGCCAGAGAATGAAGATTTCTATGAGTATGGAAAATGTCCAGATAATGCAAAATAGGAAAGATTCATCTCAAAGATTTGCACCCCGGGAGCTGAGATAGAATGGTTAGAGAGTGGTGACAAAATTCATTCCGCTGCTCTAACTATAGAAGCAAAAACCTGGCTTTATGTGATAAATAACAGGCTCATTCCTTCCAAGAGCACAACTGAAGTAAATGGTCCTAGAGCTGCACTGATATGATGTCTTGTAGAGAATTTGTGTTTTGATGTGGCAAAGATCATTCATGATGAAATGTTTATTAGAAGCCCAATTCGTAAGTATGGATTTTTCTTTCCATCACTAGTCACTTTACTTTGCAGGCAAGCCCAGTTACCAGAGGATCCTGATGTAGATATAATCGTAAGGAAGGAATTTAACATCAAACCCAAGAAAGGTGGAGATGAAGAAGATAGCTCTGAAGATGAAGAGAATGATGGAGGTGATCAACCAATGAACACTGACAGAGGAGAACAAGCTCAACCGCCCAATGCACCAGCAGTTGCACTACCAAGAGCAGCATAATCTTCAAGAACTGCTAGCATGCCGAGACAAAACACATGGGAGCATGCGATAGGTGAATTGAGACAAACAGTAAACACGTTAAGCACCCGTGTGGAGCAAATAGCAGACCAACAAGTCAAGTCGGAAAAGAAATTTATGGGATGGCTGCGAGCATTGGGGCGAGCTTGTAATGTCAACCCCGCAGTGTCAGATCAAGAATGGATCGTCGGGGAAGTATTTCTATCTCTGTGTTTATAGGTTGTAGTCATGAGGACATGTCTATTCTTAAGTGTGGGGTGTGTTTAGCATATTTTGATAGTGTCGGATATTGTTTTGTTTATTTTGGAGTTTGGCTTGTTTTGAATTTTATGAATAGTAGCTTAATTCAATGTGGTTGTCTTTGTTATTAAAAGTTTTATTTTGAAGTTATTTTTATAAAACATAAAAAAAAAACCAAAAAAAAAAATTTATATATATATTTCGATGAGCTATATCCTCTTTTCTTAATTTTGTGATTAATGTGAATAATTTCCCTTGGTTTTTCTTTAGGCCACGGTTCTTTTCCAAGGGTTTCAATTTGAACCGGGTATAGATAGATTTTTTTTTAGATAGATTTTTTTTTTATGTTTTTGCTTTTAGAGTCATAATGTTAATACACTTGAACATACCAAATCCTAGAGTATAATCCCTAGTTCTACTGGATTTTTAACTGAAAGTGATTTTATTGAATATTTACTACTAAAATGAATATTCACAACAGAGCGTCTTGATGAGTTGATCTTAATGAATCTTATGCCATGTGTGGAGAGATTTTTGATGAGTCCATGTAGTGTAATTGTGTCTAGAACTTGCCTAGTATGTAAATTGAAGCGAAATTTCAGGTGACACTCGGTTTTAAAATATGATGTTAGGCTTTCCTTGATCTTTTTGAACTCAATTGCTCAAATCAAATAAAATCTATCCCTAGTTAACCATTTCTAGCCTTGAAACTTTTATTTGGTACCTACATTACAAGCCTATACCATTTTTGTTCTTAATTGATATTTTGAATCCTTTGACCTCTTAAAGTACTTTAATTGTAAAATGAGCGCTAAAAAAAGTACAAAGGAACTAAGTGTGGGGTAGTTTGTGAATGGAACCAATGAAAGTTAGAAAGGTGCACTGAAATTTGTATATAAAGTATTGATTTGAAAAAAAAAACTGTATAAATTTGTGTATATTGTTATGAGTGTGAATTAGAGCAGTGCATAAAAGAAAGAGGGAATACTGCTAGGAGTGAATTGATTGATTGATGCAATTGTTATTAAGATTGAAGAATTTGCGCTAAAAATGATTGAGTAATGTGTTAAAGTGCTTAGGGGTGCTAGTCACTAATCCCAAAATAAATCCTACTAGCCCTTAACCCACATTACAACCAGAAGAAAAAGTCCTAATTGATTTTTGATCGAACAAGCCTGCATTAGTAGAGATTTACATTAAGGGCAAGCTTATGATACCATTTGCATGCATGTGACTTCTTTTGTGAGAGTGAGTGAAACTTTCTTGTTGTAAATAATTAGGGAACTCTCTTGTACATATTGATATATGTAATGTTGATAAAATTGTGAGGGCATATGATTCGTGACAGATAAACAAGTCTTGGTCTTTGTGTAGAGTACTTCAAAGAAGTGTGAATATTGTGTAGCACTTGAAAGTTAGTCCAGAAACTAGAATTTTATATTACTAGGTGTCAGATATGATTCTTGTTCTAAGTGTAAAGCATTAAGGTAAAATGATTTTGTTGACGACTCTTTTATAAGTATAGTGTGATTGCTTGAGGACTAGCAATGGATTAAGTGTGGGGTGTTGATAATATGCGAAAACTAAGTAGTTTAGCCATTATTTATACGTCCATTTAATTATGATCCAATAACATAATTTATGAATTTTATAAGATATAAGCTTGTAATTTGTTATTTATACAATGTGCAGAAAAAGGAGCTTATATCTACAATTGGAAATGTTATGGTACAATTTTGGAGCAAAAACAATCTTTCGGACTTGAGTCTTTACGATCAAGAAACAAGATTGAATGAGAAATTCTCCCAGGTGCGCGAAGTGGCTACTTCGCACACAACTTCGTGCGTAAGAAGAGACGAATTGGGCCACATGTGCGCGAAGTGCCCACTTCGCGCACCACTTTGCGCAGGGACTTCGCGCACACTAGTCCGGTTAATTATCATTTTTCTAAGGTGGAAAATCAAGGGACACATAATTCCACTCAAAGCAAAATAATGCAACCTTATATTATGGAGAAGATCAAATTTTTAGCATTATTGGATTAGAGTGGGAAATTACTATTCATCTTAGAGAGAAGATTTTTGAGAGAAAACTCACCAAGAGTGTTCCTGAAGCCAATGAAGGGATTGAAGATTAAGTTTTGAAGTGCAACAAATTAAAGAGTTCATCTAAACTTTCATCTTGTATTCTTCTTTGTAGTATTATAGACATTAATATTATTGATTTTAGTATGAACATGAATAGCTAAACTCTATAGTATTCCAGGGTCATGGATGTTAGTTAATCTAGTTATTTGAAGCTTGGATTGATTTTATTGAAATTATTGATATGGGTTGTTTATTTGATTTTGTTCTTAATTATTTTACTGTATAGCTAACAGTGAAATATTATCTACGAACTTTGAATTAAACTTGACAAAGGAAATTTTTGGTTGCATATAAAAAGCAAATAGAACAAGTTTTGAATCTCGGGCATCGAGTGAAGGATTTTCAATTAAGATAGATATATACTTAATTGCCTTGTTTGGTTAAATAATAAGAGTTTGAAATGCATTCTTGTTAATATTAATATCATAGAAATATAGATATTAATTTAACTTGGATAGATTCATAAGAACTCGAAAGATTCATATGAATATTATTAACCTTATAATCAACAACCCAGATAATTAAATAAATCAATTTTAAGTAGAAAAATAGCATAATTACTAGCAAGTCCATGGCCCTGGAATATATTTATCCAAATTGTTATAAACATAAATTGTAATTGGTGTAGTAATTTTGCCTTGAATTATTGTTCTATTATTAATAAGTTTTATATATATCTTGTGATAGTCTAGCTTGAATTGATAATTAATTTAGTCTAAATCTATCAATAAGTTAATCACAATTCCTCGTGGGAATGATACTTTACTTACTACTATATTACTTGTCGATCGCGTACACTTGCGTGGGTGTTTTGGTCGCAACATGAGCTAAGAGACTCAAACAGAAGACATGGGTACTACCAAAGCCCGTTCCGCGCCTCTCCCAATCCTTTGTCAAGTCCGGAACCGAAAGACATGTGACAACAAGGCATTCCGGCCTTTGGCCAAACCAGATGAAGAATTCCTGAGAAAGTTCGAGGATCTATTCTCAGATGTGTGCATGTTAGAAGATGGTGAAGGACCCAGCCGTGCTGAGATACAATTTGTGGGACCACATACAAAATTAAATAATTGGGATGCTATTCCTCTTCCTACCCGAAGGGAGTCTTGGTAGTCTGCTTTGTGTTTATCTTTCAAGTTTTGTGTGGGACTATCCCAGGGTTGTAGTCCATTTCATTTTTTTCTTCCCCGTTTGGGTTAGAGTGTGAAAACCTTGTTATCTTGTACTTTTCGATCAATGAAATTTTGCTCCCTTTTCTTCTAATTTTGTTTATTTTTCCTTTTTATTTTTATTTCCAGCTTTCTTTCAACTGATCTTAATGATGTGGCGTGCTTAAAGAATAATCGACCCTGTCTAGAAAGTCAATCGGGCTCAGAAATAATAATTAGAAGTGATGAGAATGAATCAGAATACGACGAGGATGAAGCCTTAGAAGTAATCGGCGAGGAACTGAGTCAATTTGAGGAAAAGCCCAAACCCAATCTAAATGATATAGAGGCTGTTAATCTTGGGGATACGTATGATGTTAAAGAAACCAAAATAAGTGTCCATCTCGAACCCAACCTGAGAGAAGAATTAATCAAGACACTCATGGAATTCAAAGATGTCTTCGCATGGTCGTACGATGACATGCCAGGGCTCAGCACCGATCTAGTGGTTCACAAATTACCCACGGACCCGGCATGCCATCCCGTCAAGCAAAAATTGCGGAAGTTTAAGACGGAGATGAGTGTAAAGATCAAGGAGGAAGTGACCAAGCAATTACAAGAGAAAGTCATTCGTGTCACTCGGTACCCCGATTGGTTGGCTAACGTAGTACCGGTGCCAAAGAAAGACGGGAAGATCAGAGTATGTGTTGACTACCGCAATCTCAACAAGGCAAGCCCTAAGCATAATTTTCCGCTTCCCAATATCCATATCTTAATTGATAATTGCGCCGGGCGTGAGATCGGATCCTTTGTGGACTGCTATGCGGGATATCATCAAATTTTAATGGATGAAGAGGACGCGGAAATGACGGCTTTTATCACACCATGGGGAACTTACTGCTACCGGGTAATGTCGTTCGGCATGAAGAATGCAGGGGAAACATACATGAGGGCGATGACTACGGTGTTCCATGACATGATACACAAAGAAATTGAAGTGTACGTGGATGATGTGATCATAAAATCTAGACGTCAAGAAGACCACATAGCCGACCTCAGGAAGTTTTTCCAAAGACTTCGAAGATATGATATCAAACTCAATCCGGCCAAATGTGCGTTCGGGGTTCCGTCAGGGAAGTTGCTAGGATTCATCGTCAGCCGACGGGGCATTGAGTTGGACCCATCAAAAATCAAGTCCATCCAAGAGTTACCCCGCCAAGGAACAAAACAGAGGTAATGAGTTTGTTGGGAAGATAAAATTATATCAGTAGGTTTATTGCTCAGCTTACAGCAACTTGCGAACCCATATTTCGTCTGTTGAAGAAAGACGCTGCGATAGAATAGACGACATAATGTCAGGAAGCGTTTGACCAAATCAAAGGATATCTATCAAACCCACCCGTACTAGCTCCGCCTGAACCTGGTAGACTCTTGATTCTTTATCTAACGGTCTTGGAGAATTCGTTCGGCTGCGTATTGGGGCAGCATGATCTTACTGGCATAAAGGAACGGGCCATTTACTATCTCAGTAAGAAACTCACGGTCTACGAGTTTAAGTACACTCATTTGGAGAAGACCTGTTGTGCCTTAACTTGGGTAGCCCAAAAGCTGAGACATTATTTGTCTTCTTACACTACTTACCTCATTTCACGTTTGGATCCATTGAAGTATATTTTCCAGAAGCCTATGCCTACAGGGAGGTTAGCAAAATGGCAAATATTACTTACAGAATTTGACATCATATATGTGACGAGGACGGCTATGAAAGCTCAAGCCCTAGCCGATCACTTAGCTGAGAATCCTGTCGATGACGGATACGAACCTTTGACGACGTATTTTCCAGATGAAGAAGTGTTGCAAATTGATGGGTTAGAATTAACCGAGGATCCAGGGTGGAAGCTTTTCTTCGACGGAGCGGCGATCGCAAAAGGAGTCGGAGTAGGGGTTGTGCTTATCTCTGAAACAGGACATCATTATCCTGTTACTGCTCAACTGCGTTTTCATTATACCAACAATATGGCTGAGTACGAGGCATGCATCTTAGGGTTGCGATTAGCGGTGGACATGGATGTACAGGACGTCTTGGTCTTGGGGGACTCGGACCTTCTAGTACATCAGATCCAGGGAGAATGGAAAACTAGAGATTTGAAGCTTATCCCGTATCGTCAATGTTTGCACAATCTGACTAAGCGTTTCCGGTCAGTAGAATTCAGACATATCCCAAGGATGCATAATGAGGTCGCTGATGCTCTAGCTACTTTGGCATCTATGTTACATCACCCGGACAAGATTCATGTTGATCCGTTACATATTCAGGTTCGGAATCAACGTGCTTATTGTAATATGATAAAAGAAAAAATGGATGGTGAGCCATGGTTTCATGATGTCAAAGAATACCTCAGGTTAGGAATATACCCAGAGCAGGCAATTGGAGATCAAAAGAGAGCTATGCGGTGATTGGCAAACGGATTTTTCCTTAGTGGAGGGGTGATGTACAAAAGAACCCCAGATTTGGGATTGTTGAGATGTATAGATGCAAGTCAAGCCACGACAGTGATGACAGAGATACACGCCGGAGTTTGTGGGCCACATATGAGCGAATATGTTTTGGCAAAGAAAATTCTTCGAGCAGGATATTATTGGCTCACTATGGAACGTGATTGCATAAGTTTCGTGCGAAGATGCCATTAGTGTCAGATACACGGAGATTTGATTCATTCTCCGCCGACTGAATTGCATACAATGTCAGCACCGTGGCCATTTGTTGCGTGGGGTATGGATGTTATCGGACCGATAGAGCCTGCGGCTTCCAATGGTCATAGGTTCATTCTGGTAACCATGGTTTATTTTACCAAGTGGGTGGAGGCCAAAATCTTCAAATCAGTGACCAAGAAGGCGGTGGTGGACTTCGTACATTCCCACATCATCTGTAGGTTTGGAATCCCAAAGGTAATCATCACGGATAACGGTGCAATCTTAACGGACTGATGAAGGAGGTATGTCAACAGTTCAAGATTACACATCGAAATTCCACACCGTATCGTCCCAAAGCAAATGGTGCGGTGGAGGCAGCAAACAAGAATATAAAGAAGATATTGAGAAAGATGGTAGAAGGGTCTAGGCAATGGCATGAAAAGTTACCATTTGCACTGTTGGGTTATCGCACTACCGTCCGAACTTCGGTAGGTGCAACTCCTTACTTGACGGAACTAAAGCAGTAATACCAGCTGAAGTTGAGATCCCATCCCTCTGAATTGTCGCTGAAGCTGAGATTGACAACGATGAGTGGGTCAAAGCCCGATTAGAGCAATTGAGCTTGATTGATGAAAAGAGATTGACAACAGTATGTCATGGCCAATTGTATCAAAAGAGAATGGCGAGAGCATATAACAAGATGGTACGTCCCAGGAAATTTGAAGTGGGACAGCAAGTGCTGAAGAGAATTCTACCACACCAGGCCGAAGCAAAAGGCACGTTCGCCCCAAATTGGTAAGGACCATTTGTTGTGACTAGAGTATTATCCAACGGCGCTCTATGTCTAACTAATATCGAGGGAAGATGCACCGATATGGCTATCAATTCCGATGCAGTCAAGAGATATTATCTGTAATTCTTTAATGTATTTGTTAACGTTTGGTTTCGTTTGTTTGTATTTGGCATTTTTCGGAGAATGAAATGACAGAAGCAATTTTTCTACTACCCAAACACTTTAACCCTTGTTTTTCCCTTTGAGCCTTAATTATTCTTTCATATACCCTCTTTTGGAATCCTCATGGAAGATGTATAACAAAATAGAAAAAGAAACAAAGAAAAGTCACAAGAAAAAGTGAACTACGTTCGACCTGATTCCTCAAAGAGGATACGTAGGCGCCACACGGCTCGGTCATAGTGAAATAAAAATCAAAGATTCCCCAAGCAACAAAACTGGGGCAGAAGTCATGTTTTGTTTGAAAAGATAGTGTGGATTCCAAAAGTTGTAATGAGCTACCCATTGAGGTTAAATCCCTTTTTTCTTGCCTCGCACACAAAAACCACATTAATGACCAAAAAAGACCTCTCGATCAGTATTTGAGAAATGCCAAGTCATGCGAATGAAAGCCAAGAATGACACTCCGATCCTCGACTGAATCCAGGACTCACAAGCTAAAAAGGGATAGCCCTCTAGAGGGAATCTCGTGGATAATACCCCAGCCCACGACAGGGAAAGAAAGCAAAATGAGAGAGTCTTAACGGTGAAAACCCTCGCGAGCACCTTAAGGCGAAGAAAGCTGAGAGAAATAAAATGAGAGTCTTACGGTGAAAACCTTTACAAGCACCCTAAGGCGACGGGAGAGCGAGAGAAATGAGAGAATCTCAATAGTGAAAACCCTTTGAAGGGCACTATGAGGTGACAAGGCGAGAGGTTGCAAGGTGTCTGCATGGGACGAGGTTGGGACATTCGTTTACTTCTAGCAAAATGAAGCCGTCAGAAAAGTGATTGACATAAATAGACTGGGTAGATTAATCTCAAAGGAACGACATAACCATTGGATCAGTTATACATTCAGATAAGTTTTTCCCAGTATTGAGCTCAGAAAAGTGTTCCTTTTTGTCTTTGCAGTCAGCCTTCTTTTATTTATTTCATTTTTATCTATCATTTTTCTCTCTCTTTAAAGATTTTTATGTTTATATCGAAAATTGACTTTTCAAAGCTTACTACCAAGTCTCCCAAAGCGGTACAATGAAGATGAATAGGCGTGGAACAAGGCAATAAGTCAAAAGACGTTTCGATATTAGGATTGGAACGATAGGTTGGTTGGAAGGTTCAGAGGAATTACGGAGTAGGGCGGAGAACAGCAAGGACACATATTACACATCCGGAAGATAGTTTCTCCCAATAGATCGTCGACTAAGAGGGTCGGACCACACTGAAGTTTGGAATAAAAAGGAGAGATGGGAGATCATCTGTGGCAAGAGCACCTTCCCCAGCAAGTATCAACGTCATCCCCAAAGTTCGAGGAAGGCAAAGCAGCTAAAAGAGAAAAGGAAAACCGCCTCCAGCAAAAGCGGCGCAACCACTCACCGCATTTTTGAAACTAACAATTTTTCTTTGATTTAAAGCAGAAAAAGAGGGTTCGTCGGCAGAAAAGCATGCCACATGGGAGGTTATCAAACTGGGTCAGAAAAGTTTCTCCCATTGTGAAAATTTTCTTGAAATCAAATACCCAGTTGATAAAAATAGAAAACAACACAAGATTCTGGAAGAAGGAAAATACTAGGTTCGAGTGGAATAGTTTTGAAAGAGGCCAGACAACACGAGGAAGTGATCTTTGAACCCGATTTATCCCCAGCAACCTTGAAAGAAGCCAGTTAACGCAAGAGAATGATCCGGGAACCAGGTTTTATCCCCCAGCAGCTTTGAGAGAAAGAAAAGCTTAGACAACAGAAGTTATACCCCAAGTAGACAAAACAGAGTGAGAAAACTTGTGTTCAGAAAGCAAGAGGCAGGTATTACCCCCAATAGTTCGGAAGAATGAAATGCTGAAAAGTTCCCCCAGCGACATCATATCTTACGATTTTCAAGAAAGCGGAGTGCGAGTCTTAAAAAAGTTGGGAAAGAAAAAAGGGATTCTCCGACAGTATATTTACTGGCGGGCAACATTTTAGATCCCCCAGCGATCTCAAAAGAAGACCAAAGTTTTGAAGAAAATGGAAAGGGAGGGAATAATGGAAACGTTTCCCAGCATCATTATCCCGAGCAGGTAAATAAACAATTCTAAAGATATCCCCAGCAGTCAGGAGGGAAAATAACACAACCCATGAAGAAAGCAGTTCCAGAACAAGGTAATTTAGGAGAAAGGATGGTTTAAGAGTTGATGCAGGAAGAAGAAAGTGGTGCAGGAAGCAAAGAAAGACAATAGGGTTGAGATGAAGTTTAGAGATTGTTGTTGAGGTCAGGTGCCCGCCTGAAGAATGGAGTGGCAATTTATTTTTGAAGTTTGTTGTTAAAGTCAGGTGCTCGCCTGAAGATTGGAGTGGCGATTTATTTTCGAAGTTTGTTGTTGAAGTCCGGTGCCCGCCTGAAGAATGGAGTGGCGATTTATTTTCGAAGTTTGTTGTTGAAGTCAGGTGCCCGCCTGAAGAATGGAGTGGTGATTTATTTTTTGAGGTTTGTTGTTGGAGTCAGGTGCCCGCCAGAAGAATGGAGTGGCGATTTGTTTTCAAAGTTTGTTGTTGAAGTCAGGTGCTCGCCTGAAGAATGGAGTGGTGATTTATTTTGAAGTTCGTTGTTGAAGTCAGGTGCCCGCTTGAAGAATAGAGTGGCGATTTATTTTGAAGTTTGTTGTTCAAGTCAGGTGCCCACCTGAAAAAGGGAATGGCGATTTATTTTCGAAGTTTGTTGATTGAAGTCAGGTGCCCGCCTGAAGAATGGAGTGGCAATTTATTTTTTTGAAGTTTGTTGTTGAAGTCAGGTGCCCGCCTGAAGACTGGAGTGGCGATTAATTTTTTGAGATTTGTTGTTGGAGTCAGGTGCCCTACTGAAGAATGGAGTGGCAATTTATTTTGAAGTTTGTTGTTGAAGTCAGGTACCCGCCTGAAGAATGGAGTGGCGATTTAGTTTTTGAAGTTTGTTGTTGAAGTCAGGTGTCCGCCTAAAGACTGGAGTGGCGATTTATTTTCGAAGTTTGTTGTTGAAGTCAGGTGCTCGCCTGAAGAATGGAGTAGCGATTTATTTTTCGAAGTTTGTTGTTGAAGTCAGGTGCCCGCCTAAAGAATGGAGTGGCGATTTATTTTCAGTGTTTGTTGTTGAAGTCAGACGCCCGCTTGGAGAATGGAGTGACGATTTATGATTAGAGATTGTCGATAAAGTCAGAAGCCTGCAGGAAAAGCAGAACGACGTCTCAGTTTCTAATATTTGATAAGGATAGTGAACAATCGGAAAGTGACAGAGTGTAAAGGAAATCCTCAGCATGAATCCAAGTTCAAAATCAGAAAGAAGGCAACGAGGGTCAGAAAAGATAGATTCAGACTCCGAAAGAAAATAGTTCGAAGATCACAAGGAAGGGACCAACGGTCAGAGTTCGGCAATCAAGACAGGCCGAAATAACAATTGTCAGAAGAGAAGAAACATCAAGACTGACAAAAATAGCAGGGAACATAGGAAAGTCAAGATGAATAGATAAGATTTTGCAATACTGTAACTTAGTCTAGCTTCTTATTTTTTATTTAGCATTGTGTAATAAGGAGATTAGTTAAGCAGTAGCATCAGCAGCAACAACAGTAACAGTAAGATCACAGCTTCATGGTAGTCCCAGCTACCAAAACTTCCCGAACTACATTGACCCGATTCCCTTTTAGCCAGGGATATGTAGGAGACCTTCTGAAGCAAAGGTTCGATCAAACTTTGCCAAAAAATGCTTCATACGGAGTGCTCAAACGGGCAAAAATCGCTCGTATCCGCTCACTTATCTTTGCACAAAAACTCTTCATGTTTCTGCGCAAAGAGGGGCAGCTGTGAGCACGTAATTTTTGTCCTACATGAGAATTACTCCCAAAAATTCAAAATAAAATAGTTTTGTGTTGAGCGTGATTTTTGTGATTTTTGTGCTATTTTTCTCTTATTATTTGCATTTTTGTGTGTGCATTTCCATTTATTTAAATTAATATAAAATACAAAAGTGTTTGCATTTGCATATAAATTCATGTTTGTAATTTTGAGTAATTAAGTTTGTTTTACGAAAATAAAAAATAACCAAAATATGTATTTTTTTGCATTTTTTTAGTATTTAATGTCCCAATTATGTGATTTATATTTAATTAATATTTAATTATGTATGTTAATTAGTAGTGTAACTTAACTAGCACTTTTGTAAATTTTATTTAATTTTGTAGTACAGTTAGAATTTTGTTTTAATAAATTAGGAACTAATTAATTGACAAAAAGGAAGTAATTGAAAACTTGGTTTGAAATTCGGATAAGCCCAATTTCCCCACAGTCCAAGCGGCCCAATTACCCAGTCCAATTCGAACCCTTTTCAGAGACATCCAAACGACATCGTTTTGGTCACACTTGATTTGGGCCATTGATCTCAAATTGATCAACAACCATGATCATATTTTCCCTTACCCATTTTGTTTAACCCGACCCATTACCCGTTCCCAAAACAAATCGTGATCACAACTGTTGGATTCTTATAATCCAACGGTTCATATCAATTCTTTTAATATGGATATATCAACTCCCCCCAATACCCCCAAACCATTCCCATTCCTGAAAATCCCCAATCCAAGAACCCTAGCCGCCGGACGAACCCCACACCCAAAACCCAGCGGAAACAATGCCAATGACCGTCAAAAAAACACCCTAGGACCTCTTCCCTCTCCCCATTCCAAATCCCTAACCCTCATCCCTCAAAACTTAGCTAGGCTTTCCGAATTTCAGATCGAAAATTGGTCAAGAACCCTAAAATTCTAAAATAGGGATTTTGTCCGAATTAAAAGAAAGTGAAGTTTATAGACTTTAATTGGAATGTTTTTGTTTGAAAACATTTCAATTAAAATCTGTTCGACTTCAAAAATGCAATTTCAAGTCCCTTCGAGCCCAAGTCTGTTCGATTTCCGATTTTCTCACTGTTTAAGGTATTTTCCTTTCTTCTTTCTATTTTTATTTATTGTTTATTATAATGTGTTTATTGATTCCATTTTTTAGTTGTTTTCTCTGTTTCCTCCTCCTCCAAGACTTTTTATTTAATCAATAGTTGTTTCTGTTTATTTGTATGAATGAGTTTGATACAGAATGCACGTTCGACTCGATTTAACAATCGTCGAATAGTTAAGTTCCCCACATTCCTGAGTCTGCCCGCAGACCATGAATCAGAGGTTCATGTGTCGTCACAATTGTTCAACAGTTCGTGTATGTTATAATCGATTTGGAGAACCTCGTCGATTAGTTATATAAGCCTGTTTGGAACAATGGTGCAATCGAGTAACACTGATTAGTGTTGTCCAAGTTGGAAGTTTCAAATTGTCTGTGATTTAAATTAGGGATTCAATGGTTTGGGGTTGTTAATAACAAATCAGAAAATACAGCTGAGTTCAAGAGTGCATTGCACTTGAAATAAGTTGGTGAAAGCTGCTGGACAGCAGTATATCCCATTGATTTCTGCCTTTAGGATTTGTTTAGCTATTAAGACCCATACTTAGACAAACTTAAATGGGGGAATTAGAGAATATCAGCACAGTAAATTAGTTTTTAATACTGTTTAATGCTCTTAAGAGTTGGAAATCAACAAAAGAGGGAGGGGGAATGATTAAAAGGATTAAGGGGTTCGCATGGGCTAAGGGAATAACATGTTGGAAAGCTAAAACATTTTTGAATTTAAAAAAAAAAGTTTGTCTTGCTCTATAAAATGAGGGGGAGAATTCTGAAAAAAGAGGACACTGGAAAGAGAGGAGAGTAATAGCCTAATTGTTTTTTATACACATTCAACCTTGAAGAAAAAAAGAGATTTTGCGAAGTAGAGTTTTGGTACATACATTGGGTGTTCTGTTGTTGATTCTCAAACTGACAGTCCTGAAAGCTTAAGGAGACCATCCTTGTTGTTCTATTGTTTTCTTTTCCTATTCACTCTATTCGAGTGCTTCTTTGGTCACTTGTTTCTTCACTAGAATCGATTTCTGCTGCCTGTTTGCCTGGACTCTTTTGCTATGTTTTGGTTGCTGTTTTTTCAGTTTCGGGTGTTCTGTTATTTTCACTGGAGTTTCGTTTTGGTTTAAAGCTTATTTTCCGCTTCTTCGACTGCTGCCTGGGCTGTTTTTTGCTACTGATTTATCAGTTTTTTGGTCGCCACTGTAATCGATTTTGGTTACTGTTTCGTTGCTGGTACCACTGTTGCACTGATCTTCCTCTTCTTTGATTTCATATACCAGGTACACTTTTCAAGCCCGCCTCATTGTAATGCTTTCCTTTGAAGTAAAAAGCGAATGAAAAATGGAAGTTTTGTTCTATACCGTTGCCATGTTTAAGTAGTTTAATAGGATTAGATTAGTCATACATTGTAGTTAAACTAATGAATTGTGAATTGTAAAGTAGGACTGTTAATTGGTCTCATTCAGTTTGAATATCATGTTGTATGAATCAACTAGAATATAATTATAGACTGAAACAAAAGTGGTCCGGATTTTGTTAGAGGATAGACATGTAAATTAAAGATTAGTTTTTACACTTTATTCATACTCATAACCTCTCGTGATTGAACTTGCTAATCATGTAAGGTATAATATAATGATTCTAGCTCGAATTTAAAGATAGATAGTTAGGTACATAATCATTATCACAGCTTGTTGTCATCTTTCAAATGTTGGGATCTAAATAATAATCCAGTGAGAGTAGAGGGTTTCAACACGAAATATAAATGAACTTAAGTTTATTAGTGAGGGACAGTTAGATATTATTCTACATTGCGGGGTGCTTGAAAGGTTAGGAATTATTTGTACTAGTGCACAATTTTTAAAATTGGGCCTGAATTGTCATCACAAATGGTCCAAGTAATTTATGGTAATTTAACACCCTCAATAATTCATCTTAAAGTCTAATGTAATTGAGGGATTATATTGGTGGATCCAAATGGGTAATACTTAAAGCAGTGATAAATTGATTAGGACCCTTTTTCTTTTTTACATGTCTAGACATTAATAAAAGGTATAATTTAATATGACAAAGTGAAGCAAGTTTCACCGAGTGAACGGGAGAGAGGCACGACCCTCAAACAAGCTGTCATATAGAAAGCGGTTCAAAGTAGTAATTGGCACGTATGATCATAATTTTTAAAAATCAGATAATTAAGCCGAAACATGATAATTAAGCGACCGTGCTAGAACCACGGAATTCGGGAATACCTAACACCATCTCCCGAATTAACAGAATTCCTTATCCGGATTTTTGGTTCGCGGACTATTAAAAAGAGTCAAACATTTCCCCAATTCGGGATTCGAACAGGTGACTTGGGACACCCTAAATCTCCCAAGTGGAGACTCCGAATCTCTCAACAAATGAATCCCATTTTTGGTTGTCCTTTAATTGGAAAAACTCCTTTTACCATGCACCTTCGCGGGCCAGCGTAAAAAAGAGGTGTGACACATCCCACTTCGCTTTAAACAGGTACGTGAGTCGTAACTGAATTGCGCCCCGTGCCTAATTCTTCTTCTCGTGTCTTTCACTTAATTATTGTCCGTTGACCATTTGAGCGATCCACGTGGCATGCCACGTCATAAAAACTTTTCCCAATAAAGATAGTCCCCCCACTTTCCTCTTATTTATCAATTAAATGATTGGGAAGTGGAAGTGGTATTTTTGTCATAATCAATGGTGACGTCTCAGTTGTCTTGCTCTTTTAATGATTCTTACATGTGTCATCTTCTAATTAGTTCTGCAACTTTACTTCCTTCTTTCTAGGTTTCTTCAACCTTTCTTTTCACTAAGTGAAAGTTCCTTTTGATGTAGTCTTTTCATCACTGTACCTCTTAGTTTGTTAGTTGCTTCCATATACCCTTTCGATTCCTTCTTCCTTAGTTATCATCTTCATCAAGTGATTTCTTGCTTCCTTTTACTTTTCCTCTGTAAAAATTCATCCAACAATGACATCTTCAAATCCCAACTCTAAAAAAGTTTCAATTCTTGACTAATTTCCTAATGCACCTACTCCGATTAGGCATAATAGAGACAAATGGGGAAGGCTTCGAGTTTAAGATCCACACGCGGAGGCTTAACTGGCTTTCCTTCTCCTTCTTCGAATCCGAGCGTCAAAGGTTTTTCCTCTAAAACCCCATCTTCTAAAAGTAAAGAGATTTCTGACCCTTCTCAAGAACCCTTAGTTGAAGATATTTTACCAAATGATTTGTCTTTTGGGGATGATAGAATGTCTCTTCAGAAACAAGTTGAAAAACTGGAAATAATGGATGCTTACCCTTCTTTTATAACTGAGCTTTCAATCCATACTATTAGCAAAGATTGTAATTGGAAAGAGAGTCTTCGCCTGTCAATTCCTGCTATAATTCCAAGGATTTCTTCTTTTAGAAACGGGTACTATTTTGTTTATACCTATCCCTTTACTTGGGGATTAAATCTTGCCATAAACCCAGTTTCTGTCGCTTCTTCAACATCTGCTTAGATCAAGTTGGTCCTTTAGTATGGAGGGCAGTGGCTTGTTCGAGATTTTTTTCTACCAAAGCCAAAATTGACTTCAGTTTTGCTCATCTTATTCATTTATACCATCACAACGTGATGCATCATCGGTTTTTCACTTTAACTACGAGGAGTAAAAAAGTTTTGGTAAACCCTTATGATGTCAATGACCGTGGATGATATCTTCGTTACATTGCTGTTCGCACAATGGATTTGTTAGGTGAAACAAACATTCCCTTCCCCAGAGAAGTGGTACTTTGCACGTAAGCTTCTATTTACTTTATCGTGTCTATTTTTAGAGATGTTGATTTTCTCTTTAATCTCATCCCTTGTTGGTTTTTTATTGCAACCATGGGAGATGTAGAGCCTATTCCCAACTTCCTTGATTGGGTAGATTCAATTTTAAAAATTTCTCCCAAAGAGGAAAGAACTTGAAAATCTATTTCGTCTTTTCATAACTAGAAAGAGAAAACGCACGGTATGTATATTTTTCATTTTAAATACATACAGTAAACCCAATACTTTATAACATTGAGTTCATACCCCATTTTTTTATATCAGGGTTTGGCATGAGAGAGATGGTGGCTGAGGTAGCTTTGGCTATGCGCGCTGCTACTAACGCTTCTCTTGATTTGGACAAGACTAAAGCTATGATAGCAAAAAGGAAAGCAAAGGCAATTGATGCTGAGAATGAGGAAGAAGATGGTACCTTGCTGATATCTAGGCCAAGAGCAAGGAGACGTGTTATTTTGGAGAGTGAGATTGAAGACACTCCTACTCCAATCTTCCTTATTGAACCTGTTCTGATTGATAAAGATGGTGCACCAAGAGACCTTATTGAATATGTTCAGTGTCTCTCTGTTGGTAATTTTGGAGGTGGAGAGTCTGGTCCTATTTTAAATGAAATTCCCTTATCTTCCTCAATTCCCATTTCTCCTATCTCTTTTATATCATCTCCAACCGTGAGTGTTTCCGCTCCTGTGTTGACTTGTCACGACCCCAAATCCGGTCGTGATGGCGCCCAGCACATTGCTAAGCCAGCCTGACCAATCCTTCTATCAACCACGGAGCTAGAAGCTCTCTTTAACCCATTTAAGCAAATTAATTAACGAAATAACGGTAATACATGTAACGAAAACGGGAAACCAAGTCCCCTAATACATCAACTCCCATAGACCAAGGGTCAAGAGTCATGAGCCTCTACCGAACATGAGTGTATAAAGGTTTACAAGATACCAAGTGCGGAAAGAAAAGTCAATACAAAATCAAGACAATAAGAAGGAATATCGGGTCCTGCGGACTCTGCAGCTACCTCGTATATCCCACAGATGTCGCCTCGCACAGCTACTGGATCACTGCTGAGAGGTACCTGGATCTGCACACAAGGTGCAGGGAGTAAAATGAGTACTGCCATACTCAGTGGTAATAAACAAGGGTAAGACAGCGCAGATAAGAAATCCGCAATAAAGCACTATGTAAAGCTGTAATCAAATACCCTGTCACAGAATCAATATCAACTGTACCTGTACCAACAAGTACCAGCAAAACAGTATAACAGTCAGCAGATGTAGCTAAATGCAATGCAATGCATGATATGACCGCTACGGCGCGTAGCCCGATCCAGTTTGGGTACTCGTGCTCACTGTGGGGGTTCAGACTCCGGAGGGGCTCCTACAGCCCAAGCACATCTCATAGAGATATTCCTGCGGCGTGCAGTCCGATCCAACATATATCTCGCCGCGGCGTGCAGCCCGATCCACTACTAGTCAGCTAATATGCAGATACAGCCTCGCAGGCTCAAAAGTAGTTTTTGAAAACTCTTTTTATCATTTTTCAGTTGGAAAACAATAATATCAAGTTCCAGAGATTGGAATTAGCATAATAACAGAAATAGCTGCGGACTAGTAGTAAACTAGCATGTCTATATGATAAGACAATGATAACGATCCTCGCGGGATCCAATAACCTGGCTCACGGCCCACATGTATACTCAACCGCCCAAGAAGGGGGTTCCTCGGCTCAAGAGTGGCCATTATCACAATATATATATATTCAACCATCCGAGAAGGAGGTTCGACGGCTCGAGAATAGCCAATAATACAGTATCAACAGGTCGGACTAATATATAGTCTCCAGTTCATGATCGACCCCGCACTCTCAAGAGTGTGCGTGTCTCGCCGCTATACAGCGTCACAAAGTGGTATACCGGGGTTTCGAACCCGCCGGTCATCACCCACATCTATTACTCACCTCAATACGGCGCGACGACTACTCCGCAATGCCCTTGCCACGAGAATCAAGCTCCGCACGCGTAGAATCTGATCAAATACAGTAGAAACACAACAAATTAGGCCAATGGGACGACACCCAATTAATATAACTCAATCATCAAAATTCCCAAGGTTGTCAAAACCCGACTTTCGGTACGCTTGTCAAAAAATTACAAAAGTTACATATTCGGAACCCTCATCTCGATACGAGTCTAGGCATATAAAATTTACCAAAATCGGACTCCATTTGCCCACTCAAATCGGTGTTTTTCTTTAATTTAGGCCTAGGGCTCAAACCCACCTTTAATCTTCCATTTACGAAATTTAACCCAATGATTTCATGTTAAAATGATGTAATTAAGCCACAAAACTTACCTCCAACGAATCCTCGATGAATTACCAGCAATTCCCCTCAATTTCCTCTCTTGGAACTCAAAAATGGCGTTTTGGGTTAATGAACCCGCGACTGGTTCTGTTCTGGTTTTAATTTCACTGCCATACCAATCCTTCTATGCGATCGCAATGACCCTATGCGATCGCAATGACCCTATGCGATCGCATAGAGTTAAATTTTTCTGCCGATTTCCCCTTCTATGCCCCCCGCATAGCACAACCTTCCAGGCCTCATCTTTTCTTCTCTGCGATCGCAACACTGGCTATGCGATCGCAATGCACGGTCTGACAAACCTATGCGATCGCACCCCTTGCTATGCGATCGCATAGCACATTTTTCTCACCCCTCCAATCTCTTCTACGCGATCGCACAAGTGACCCTGCGATCGCAGAGTGCCAGTTTCCATACCTATGCGATCGCATCTCCTATTACGCGATCGCATAGAACAACTCTGGGGCTCACTTCCATCCTTCTATGCGATCGCGTCTACTCTATGCGATCGCATAGAGCATCCGTCTGCAACAAAACCAGCAGCCAACAGCAGTTCAAAAATACAAGAAATGGTCCGTTTGGACCCCCGAAATCAACCCGAGGCCCTCGGGACCCCAACGAAAACCACCAACATACTCCAAAACACGATACGAACTTGTTCCAATCATAAAAACACCATCCTAAACATCAAAATCACCAATTACACACGGATTCAAGCCTAAATTCCTTAAAACATTCCGAATTACGCATTCAATCAAAAACCCGACTAAACGACGTCCGAATGACCTGAAATTTTGCAGGCAAATCCAAAATCACCTAACGGAGCTACTGCAACTGTCGGAATTCCATTCCGACTCCCGGATCAAAATCTCACCTACCGTTCGGATTTCGCCAAAGTTCAACCTTAGCCAATTCAAGCCTATTTCTACACCGGGCCTCCAAATTCAATTCCGATCGCTCCCCTAAGTCACAAATCACCTTCCGGAACTAACCGAATCATCAGAATCCGGTTCCGAGCCCTCTAACCAAATAGTCAACTTTGGGTTGACTTTCCTTATTCAAGTTTCCTTCACAAAGGCTATATGCCTCATTTTCAATCCAATTCACTCCTAACTCACCCGATAGATTTTAACACCTGATATAAAAGCATAAAACATACAATTTCAACATAACGGGGTGGTAATTCCCATGACGACGGGCCGGGTCGTCACATTCTCCCCTCTTAAGCAAACGCTCGTCCTCGAGCGGGTCAAGAAACATACCTGAAGTCTCAAACAAGTGAGGATATCTGCTCCGCATCTCCCGCTCGATCTCCCAAGTGGCCTCCTCCACGGGTCGACCTCTCCACTGAACCTTAACTGATGCAATCTCCTTAGACCTCAATTTTCTCACCCGACGTCCCAAAATGGCAATAGGCTCCACATCATAGGATAGATCACCATCAAGCTGAATGGTGCTGAAATCTAATACATGAGACGGATCTCCAATGTACTTCCGAAGCATAGACACATGGAATACTGGATGAACGCTGGATAAGCTGGGTGGCAAGGCCAACTCATATGCCACCTCTCCAACTCTCCTAAGTATCTCAAAAGGACCAATGTACCTGGGACTCAACTTTCCTTTCTTCCCAAACCTCATGACACCCTTCATCGGTGAAATCTTCAACAATACTCTGTCACCTACCATGAAAGACAACTCTCGAACTCTACGGTCCGCATAACTCTTCTGACGAGACTGTGCTGTACGAAGCCTCTCCTGGATCAACTTTGCTCTATCCAGAGCATCCTGGACTAACTCGGTCCCTATCAATCTAACCTCACCAGGCTCAAACCATCCCACGGGGGATCTACACCGCCTGCCATACAATGCCTCATATGGGGCCATCTGAATACTCGACTGATAACTGTTATTGTAGGCAAACTCGGCAAGTGGTAGGAACTCATCCCACGAACCACCAAAATCAATCACACAAGCTCGCAACATATCCTCCAAGATCTGAATAGTGCGCTCAGACTGTCCATCTGTCTGGGGGTGAAATGTTGTACTCAACTCAACCCGCGTACCCATCTCTCGCCGAAATGCTCTCCAAAACTGAGAAGTGAACTGAGTACCCCTGTCGGATATGATAGACACTGGGACTCCATGCAACCGAACAATCTCTCGAATAAAGATCGATGCCAACCGCTCCGATGAGTAGGTAGTACTAACTGGAATGAAGTGAGCTGACTTGGTCAGTCTATCCACAATCACCCATACGGAATCAAACTTCCTCGCCGTCCGAGGGAGTCCAGTAACAAAGTCCATAGTGATCCTCTCCCATTTCCACTCAGGAATAACAATGCGCTGAAATACACCACCGGGCCTCTGATGCTCGTACTTAACCTGCTGACAGTTGAGGCACCGTGCTACATGTCCGACAATGTCCATTTTCATCTTTCTCCACCAATAGTGTTGTTTCAAATCTTGATACATCTTCGCGGCTCCTGGATGGATAGAATACCGCGAGCTATGGGCCTCCTCCGGAATCAACTCACGAAGGCCATCAACATTGGGCACGCATATCCGGCCCTGCATCCTCAATACGCCGTCACTATCAACGGTGACATCTCTAGCATCATCATGCTGAACTCTGTCCCTCAGGACAGCCAAATGTGGATCATCATACTGGCGCTCACGAATACGATCATATAGAGACGACCGAGATACAACACAAGCCAATACCCTGCTGGGCTCCGAAATATCTAACCTCACTAGCCGATTGGCTAGCACCTGAACATCATAAGCAAATGGCCTCTCCTCAGCTGGAATATATGCCAAGCTCCCCATACTGACCGCCTTCCGGCTCAAAGCATCGGCCACCACATTGGCCTTCCCCGGATGATATAATATAGTAATGTCATAATCCTTCAGCAACTCCAACCATCTCCGTTGTCTCAAATTAAGGTCTTTCTGTTTGAACAAGTGCTGGAGACTACGATGGTCGGTATACACCTCACAAGACACACCGTACAAATAGTTCCTCCAAATCTTCAAGGCATGAACAATGGCGGCTAGCTCCAAGTCATGAACAGGATAGTTCTTCTCATGTGGCTTCAACTGCCGAGAAGCATAAGCAATTACCTTACCTTCCTGCATCAACACATAACCTATCCCCACTCTCGAGGCATCACAATAAACGGTATATGAACCTGAAGCTGATGGCAATACTAACACTGGAGCTGTGGTCAAAGCTGTCTTGAGCTTCTGAAAGCTCCCCTCGCACTCATCCGACCACATGAATGGTGCACCCTTCTGGGTCAATTTAGTCAATGAAGAAGCAATGGATGAAAATCCCTGAACAAACCGGCGATAATACCCCGCCAAGCCAAGAAAACTCCCGATCTCTGTAGCTGAGGTCGGTCTAGGCCAACTCCTGCACCGCCTCTATCTTTTTCTGATCAACCTGAATACCATCACGAGACACCACATGTCCCAGAAATGCTACGGACTCGAGCCAAAACTCGCACATGGAGAATTTAGCATATAGCTTCTCCTCCCTCAATCTCTGCAACACAATACTCAAATGCTGAGCATGCTCCTCCTGACTACGGGAGTAGACTAGAATGTCATCAATGAACACAATCACAAATAAATCCAAATAAGGCCTGAACACACTGTTCATCAGATGCATAAATGCTGCTAGGGCGTTGGTCAACCCAAACGACATCACAAGAAACTCATAATGACCATATCGGGTCCTGAATGCAGTCTTCATAATATCCGAGTCCCCGATCTTCAGCTGATGATAGCCTGAACGAAGATCGATCTTAGAAAACACCCTTGCACCCTGTAACTGATCAAACAAATCATCTATGCGCGGTAGAGGGTACTTGTTCTTCAATGTCACTTTGTTCAATTGCCTATAATCAATACACATTCGCATGGAACCATCTTTCTTTTTAACAAATAATACCGGTGCACCCCACGGAGACACACTAGGGCGGATGAAACCCTTATCCAGAAGCTCTTGAAGCTGCTCTTTCAGTTCTTTCAACTCAGCTGGTGCCATCCGATAAGGAGGAATGGATATAGGCCGAGTGCCCGGCACCAAGTCAATGCCAAAATCAATATCCCTGTCCGGCGGCATGCCCGGCAGGTCTGAGGGGAATACATCTGGAAAATCCCTCACAACAGGTACAGAATCAATGCTAGGAGACTCAGCTCCCACATCTCTCACAAAAGCTAAGTACGATAAACACCCTTTTTCAACCATTTTCCGAGCCTTTAAGAACGAAATAACACGGCTAGGGACGAAATCAGTCGAACCCCGCCACTCAATCTGAGAAATACCAGGAAACTGTCTTAGCATGACAGTCCAATATAGCATGGTACGGAGACAACCAGTCCATACCCAATATAACATCAAAGTCCACCATCCCCAACAATAACAAATCGGCCTGGGTCTCCAGACCCCCAATAGATATAACACAGGATCTATAGACATGATCCACAACGATCGTATCACCCACGGGGTGGATACATGAACAGGCAAATCAAGACTATCACGAGTCGCACCCAAATAATGTGCAAAATAAGAGGACACGTAAGAATATGTGGACCCCTGGATCAAATAGAACAGAGGCATCTCTGTGACAGACAGAAATGATACCTGTAATCACAGCATCGGAGGCAACTGCATCACGCCTGTCGGGAAGTGCATAGAACCGTGCCTGGCCTCCACCAGATCTCTCCTCGCCCCTGGGGCGACCACGAGAAGACTGACCTCCACCTCTACTAGACTGAGATGGTGCTGAAGAGGAGGGCTGATCCCTCTGCTGAGTCCCGCCCCTACGTAGTCGAGGGCAATGTCTCCTCATGTGGCCAAACTCACCACACTCATAACATGCACCTGGTGTTGGAGAAGTAGGTGCTGCACTCTGGGCTGGGAGGGCAATAAGTGATGACTGACCCTGCTGAAACCCCTGTCGACCACGACCATAAGAACCTCCGCTCTGCTCTGGGCGGCCTGAATGAGGAGGTCTAGAGGAGCGACCTCTACTCTGCTGGGAATGCCCTCTAGATGGAGCACCACTGAAACTGCCCGAACTACGAGGCCTCTTGGCCTCCCGCTCCTCTCTCTCTCGGCGACGATCCGCCTCAATGGAGCGTGCCATATCAGCAACTTGCTCAAACGATGATGACAGAACTCGCTCGCTGGTCATAAGAATACGGATAGAGTAGTTGAGGCCATCAATGAACCTCCTGATCCTCTCCCTCTCAGTGGGGATCATCCATGTGGCATGCCTAGCCAACTGAGTGAATCTAAGCTCATACTGAGTCACAGACATGTCGCCCTGAATCAACCACTCGAACCGGCGACGTAGCTCCTCGCGACGAGACCGAGGTACATATTTCTCTAGAAAGAGAGTAGAGAACTGCTGCCATGTGAGAGGTGCTGCTCTTGCAGGCCTACGCCTCTCAAACTCCTCCCACCAATCAAATGCGGGACCAGTGAACTGAAATGTAGTAAATGAAACTCCGCCGGACTCAAGAATACCAGCCGTACGCAACATCTTCTGACACTTATCCAAGAAACCCTGGGCATCCTCGCCCTCAACGCCACTGAAATGGGGTGGCTGAAGTCTACCAAATCTCTCAAGATGACGCTGCTCGTCCGTCGGGCATAACCTGAACCATATGCTCTGGAGCTGGAGCTGGTGCAGCTGGAGGAATAACCGGTGCAACCACCTGAGCGGGGACCGCCTCTGGCGTCTGAAGTCCCTGAACAACCTGCTCCGGTATGTGAGCTGCAGGGGTCTGCTGACCACCCCCTGTCTGAGATGTCGCTGCAGTGGCAGTAAATGAGACTACCCGAGCCAAACCGGAACACACCGATAATATTTGAGCAAGAGTCTCCTGAAGACCAGGAATAGCAATAGATACAGCCTGGCCCTGAACTGGGGCTGCTGGAGCATCAACCACTGGGGGCTGCTCCTGAACCGGTACAACGGGCGGGTCAGCTGGCACTGCCTCAGCTGCCCTACCTCTACCTCTAGCACGACCGCGCCCACGACCTCTAACAGGTGGCAATGGAGGTCGTCCACCTCGTCCCGATGCTCGCGTTCTCGCCATCTGCGAGAGAATAGAATATAGAAGTTCAGTTCTCAGAACAACAAGATCGCACGATAGAGTTCAACAAAAGTGAAGTTTTCCTAAAGGTTCACAGCCTTCCGAGGATAAGTAAAGGCGTCCCCGTACCGATCCACGAGACTCTACTAACCGACTCAAGACTCATGAGGCCTAGTAAACCTAAGCTCTGATACCAACTTGTCATGACCCCAAACCCGGTTGTGATTGCGCCCAGCACACTGCTAAGCCAGCCTGACCAATCCTTCTATCAACCACGGAGCTAGAAGCTCTCTTTAACCCATTTAAGCAAATTAATTAACGAAATAACGGTAATACATGTAACGAAAACGGGAAACCAAGTCCCCTAATACATCAACTCCCATAGACCAAGGGTCAAGAGTCATGAGCCTCTACTGAACATGAGTGTATAAAGGTTTACAAGATACCAAGTGCGGAAAGAAAAGTCAATACAAAATCAAGACAGTAAGAAGGAATATCGGGTCCTGCGGACTCTGCAGCTACCTCGTATATCCCACGGATGTCGCCTCGCACAACTACTGGATCACTGCTGAGAGGTACCTAGATCTGCACACAAGGTGCAGGGAGTAAAATGAGTACTGCCAGACTCAGTGGTAATAAACAAGGGTAAGACAACGCAAATAAGAAATCCGCAATAAAGCACTATGTAAAGCTATAATCAGCTACCCTGTCATAGAATCAATCTTCACTGTACCTGTTCCAACAAATACCAATAAATAGCATAACAGCTAGCAGATGTAGCTAAATGCAATGCAATGCATGATATGACCGCTACGGCGCGTAGCCCGACTCCAATTTTTTGGGTACCCGTGCTCACTGTGGGGGTTCAGACTCCGGAGGGGCTCCTACAGCCCAAGCACATCTCATAGAGATATTCCTGCGGCGTGCAGTCCGATCCAACATATATCTCGCTGCGGCGTGCAGCCCGATCCACTACTAGTCAGCTAATATGCGGATAACGATCCTCGCGGGATCCAATAAGTGGCTCACAGCTCACAATATACTCAACCGTCCAAGAAGGAGGTTCAACGGCTCGAGAATAGCCAATAATATAGTATCAACAGGTTGGACTAATCTATAGTCTCCAGTTCATGATCGACCCCGCACTCTCAAGAGTGTGCGTGTCTCGCCGCTATACAGCGTCACAAAGTGGTATACCGGGGTTTCGAACCCGCCGGTCATCACCCACATCTATTACTCACCTCAATACGGCGCGACGACTACTCCGCAATGCCCTTGCCACGAGAATCAAGCTCCGCACGCGTAGAATCCGATCAAATACAGTAGAAACACAACAAATTAGGCCAATGGGACGACACCCAATCAATATAACTCAATTTACATAAAAATTCCCAAGGTTGTCAAAATCCGACTTTCGGTACGCTTGTCGAAAAATTACAAAAGTCACATATTCGGAACCCTCATCTCGATACGAGTCTAGGCATATAAAATTTACCAAAATCGGACTCCATTTGCCCACTCAAATCGGTGTTTTTCTTTAATTTAGGCCTAGGGCTCAAACCCACCTTTAATCTTCCATTTACAGAAATTTAACCCATGATTTCATGTTAAAATGATGTAATTAAGCCACAAAACTTACCTCCAACGAATCCCCGATGAATTACCAGCAATTCCCGTCAATTTCCTCTCTTGGAACTCAAAAATGGCATTTTGGGTTAATGAACCCGCGACTGGTTCTGTTCTGGTTTTAATTTCACTGCCAGACCAATCCTTCTATGCGATCGCAATGACCCTATGCGATCGCATAGAGTTAAATTTTCCTGCCGATTTCCCCTTCTATGCGATCGCAATTCACTCCCGCGATCGCATAGCACAACCTTCCAGGCCTCATCTTTTCTTCTCTGCGATCGCAACACTGGCTATGCGATCGCAATGCACAGTCTGACAAACCTATGCGATCGCACCCCTAGCTATGCGATCGCATAGCACATTTTTCTCACCCCTCCAATCTCTTCTATGCGATCGCACAAGTGACCCTGCGATCGCAGAGTGCCAGTTTCCATACCTATGCGATCGCATTTCCTATTACGCGATCGCATAGAACAACTCTGGGGCTCACTTCCATCCTTCTATGCGATCGCGTCTACTCTATGCGATCGCATAGAGCATCCGTCTGCAACAAAACCAGCAGCCAACAGCAGTTCAAAAATACAAGAAATGGTCCGTTTGGACCCCCGAAATCAACCCGAGGCCCTCGGGACCCCAACGAAAACCACCAACATACTCCAAAACACGATACGAACTTGTTCCAATCATAAAAACACCATCCTAAACATCAAAATCACCAATCACACACGGATTCAAGCCTAAATTCCTTAAAACTTTCCGAATTACGCATTCAATCAAAAACCCGACTAAACGACGTCCGAATGACCCTGAAATTTTGCAGGCACATCCAAAATCACCTAACGGAGCTACTGCAACTGTCGAATTCCATTCCGACTCCCGGATCAAAATCTCACCTACCGTTCGGATTTCGCCAAAATTCAACCTTAGCCAATTCAAGCCTATTTCTACACCGGGCCTCCAAATTCAATTCCGATCGCTCCCCTAAGTCACAAATCACCTTCCGGAACTAACCGAATCATCAGAATTCGGTTCCGAGCCCTCTAACCAAATAGTCAACTCCGGGTTGACTTTCCTTATTCAAGTTTCCTTCACAAAGGCTATATGCCTCATTTTCAATCCAATTCACTCCTAACTCACCCGATAGATTTTAACACCTGATATAAAAGCATAAAACATACAATTTCAACATAACGGGGTGGTAATTCCCGTGACGACGGGCCGGGTCGTCACATGACTTCTTTTATTCCTTCATTTGTGGTGAGTGCTTCTGTTCCCATACCAATTTTAGCTCCCATGCCTACTTCTTCTATTCCTGTTTTAGCTCCCGTACCTACTTCTTCTGCTCCTACTTCGGCTACCACACCTCCTGCTATCTTTGCCTCTTCTATTACACCTCCTTCTACTGCCCCTTCTTCCTCTGTTGTGCATTCAGAAATTGGCCCGAGTAACAGAGGT